>CAWUFW010016875.1:0-288687 GCA_963921515.1 Calotriton arnoldi
AGTAGTGGTGGGCATCCTGCCCCCTGGCTAAGGGTGGTAGTAGTGGTAGGCATCCTGCCCCCCGTGGGTGAGGGTGGTAGTAGTGGTAGGCATCCTGCCCCCTGGCTAAGGGTGGTAGTAGTGGTAGGCATCCTGCCCCCGTGGGTGAGGGTGGTAGTAGTGGTGGGCATCCTGCCCCCTGGCTAAGGGTGGTAGTAGTGGTGGGCATCCTGCCCCCTGGCTAAGGGTGGTAGTAGTGGTGGGCATCCTGCCCCCTGGGTTAGGGTGGTAGTAGTGGTGGGCATCCTGCCCCCTGGCTAAGGGTGGTAGTAGTGGTGGGCATCCTGCCCCCTGGGTGAGGGTGGTAGTGGTGGTAGGCATCATGCCACCCCTGGGTAGGGGTGGTGGTGCGCATTCAGGCCCCTGTGTGCATATGTGGCATTGGTGATGGGCATCCCGCCCCTATGGTGCTGCTGTTGCAAGTATATTCAGATTCCCAGTGTATGTGTGTGATGTGTCGTGTACGTGTTGTATGTGTTTTGTGGTTGGTGTCTGACTTACCTTCTGCGCCGTACGCGTCCGTGCCTGTTCCGGTAGTAGATGTAGAATATTGGTATGATCGGGACGAAGGGATTCATGGTTGGTTCGTGTCGTTCGTCCTTCTCGTTGCTTCGCGTCGTCCTCGTCGCTTGGCTTCGTCCTCGTCGCTTCGCTTCGTCCTCGTCGCTTCGCGTCGTCCTCGTCTGTGCTGTGTTCGTCTCGTAGCCGTGGATCGTGTTGTGGCGCGATTCGGAGCTTATGTGCGCCTCTCCCGGATGCTTTGACGTGCCGTGCGTAGCGACGGGTTCGGCGCGTACGGAAAGCGCATCGTACTTGTCCGGCCGGACGGGGCTGCATTTTCCCTTCCGTGCGACTCGATTCGGCGTTTCCGGATTCGCCTCGGTCGAAGAACAGGACCTGGTTTGGGTGAGTACGGCTCGGCCGGAATTTTTGCTGTTGTGCGCATCGTACTTGATAGTTCGGTGTGCTGTACGGATCGGTCGGGAAACTGGCTTTCGCATGGCTTTTTTCCCGACCGAATAGTATTGGGTGCGCCTCCGACCGAGATCGGAATCGGCCCCTTAGTTGTTGGTAGGTCTGTTCTTTTTGGATAGATAGTAGTAGTTTATGTAGAGTAGGTGGAGCTCTGCCTGTTGTTGCTTGGAAGGCATTATGCCATACTTCAACAGCATTGTTTGTTTTAGCTTCTTTAATTAGTGTGCTGTGATATACATTCCACCATGGAATGTGGTATTTAGGTTGCCTTCTCTGTCCAGCTCTGTGGAGTCTTCCTACCCAGGTATCCTCAAAATAGTCTAGAAGGGGACTTAGGGGCACATTACGATGGCGGGCGGACATCAGTCCGCCCGCTATCGTTGCGGTGCTGGGGACTGGCCGCCTGTAAGGCGGCGGTACAGCTAAGTGAATTAGGATGTGCCCGCCACTATGGCGGGCGCATCCAGGGCCGTGAACATTGCGGACGGTGCTGCTGGCTGCAGCACCGTTCGCAATGCGAAAATGCCACGTAGTGCATTTCCCTGCACTACGTGGCAGGCACCACGCGGTGCCTGCCACTTTGTGCAGGGAAATGCAGGGGGGTACTATGGGTACCCCCCAGTGCACAACCACCCTCCCCCACACAGAGGGGGCCTGCAACGGGCCCCCAAACCCAATCCCCGCCAGCCTTTCCATGGCGGCAGAAAAGCCGGTTTAAACAGACATCCTAATTTGGTGGACGGTGCCTGCTAGGCACGCCACCATTTTGGGCACCCTGCACCGCCCGCCAGGCAATCGAATCGATTGCCTTTGGCGGTGAAGTGGCGGACGGACTTTCCGTCCGCCGCGGTACCCACCGCCATCCTAATTGGGCGGTGGGAAAATCCAGTGCGAAGGCGGAAGTACCGCCACCACCGGCCCGGCGGTGGCGGTCCTTCCGCCATCGTAATGACCCCCTTAGTTTTTGTTCATTTTGTTGATAGTATGGACTTTCTATCAATAAGTTGTAGTGTTCGGCCACGTCAGTAACTGGGATGTAGGCCAGTGCTATAAGTTTTTTTATTTGATATGCAAAGGAGCTATTTTTTGCATATTCAACACTTAGGGCCCGATTTTGATGTCGTTCGGAAGGCCCCCGAATCGGATTTGGCTTTGCCGGATCCAATTCGTAGCCCTTGTTTACGACCAAATCATACACAGGTCCGAACGACCAAGTACGATGCGAAGTTCGCGTAAGCGCTGACCGAATCGTTTCCAGACCCGAACCGCTCCGTTCGACTCATTCGCAGCCGGATCGTACAGCGCAATGGAGCCGAATTCCGACCGAGCGAGAACGATGCTCGATTCGGACAGCCGCTTCGCCTCGGTCTCAGCGAGACGAAACGGTTGATGGAATCGTACTTCGGGGGGCTGTAGCAGGCCCCCCTGCACCCGGGGCCCTCCAAATCTGTCACGGGGGTGGGCCCATGGGTCCCCCGATCCAGACATGCACAGTGTGACGGGAACATGGGTTGCCCGCCACAGGGTGTACGCTTTTCCTCACCCACCCCTTTTCTGCCATGGGAGCCTGTGTACGCGTCTGTACACGCGTCCACAGGCTCCCATAGAGTTCAATGGGAGTTCGAGCGAACCGAGTCCGTAAGCACACAGCAGCATCGTACTCGCTCGTTCGGACTCCAGGAGCACGTCTCGCTCGGAAAACCCTCCGGATCTGAGTCGTACGGAGGGCTTTCCTAGCGAGATCGGAATCGGGCCCTTAGCGTGGATTTTTGGAGGTGTCTCCAATATATTGATTAAAATGATAGTAGCAACCCTGAATTGCTGTGTGTGTTAGTTTTTTAGTATTGCATTTATCATTGCCTGCTCAAAATCAATAATTATTGTTGGGGGAAAATAATTATTGGTTTCTTGTTTAATTTTAGACAGTAGTTCAATATATGTGGAGTTTTGCTTATTTGGTAATAATGCGTAGAGAAAAGGGATGTTAGTATTTTGGTATAGTGCATGGACAGTATATAGTTGATAGAATGGTTTGGGACATATTTTGAAAGTCCCGTCCATCATCCAAGTTTCAGACTGTTGGAGTTTTACTAAATTATTAGCAGTTGCAAACATAATTATTCTTTTATCTTTAGATTTATTATCATAAAGAAGAAATTGTTCTTCATTATGTGTAATTGACAGTTCTGGGGGAATTTCTACTTCTTCAAATGTTTTTGGGGCAGGTGTGGTGGTGGTAGTAGCTTTTTTTGTTCTAGCTATAGTTCTTTTTAGGGAAGATATTGAGGGCATTTGGCCAGTAGCATGTTGTGGTATTTTGGGGAGCATTTCCTTAAGTATTTCAGTGGTAGATTTTTGTGAACTAGTGCTAGCTTCTTTTATATCGTCTAGAGCATTTCTAACCTCAATTTCAGTGACGTTAGGGGGTGGTTATGCTCCCTAACATACAGAACAGTTGTTTCCTTAGTTGTAGCCCTCCCATAACACTTATTAGAATAGTATTTACTACATTTCAAGTTTACTTTCAGTCCAGATTGTTTTTGTTGGGTATAAACATACCCCATGTAACATAGTAAAAACTTTCCTTTTTGTGAAGTTATGAATTGGGCGCCTTCAGTCATTGTGATGTTTTAAATGCTAAGAAAAATGTATATGACAATTACTAAAAATAATACTGTATTGTTTTATTTATTAATATATATACATTGTCATTTATATACTTACAATGTTGAATTTGATTGGGCAAATTTCCAACTCCAAGTCTTCAATACGCGGACGATATAGTCCTATTAGCACAAACCCCAGTAGGTCTGCAGCGACTAATCTCCAAACTTGGAGCTTATGTCACTTCAGTTCAACTTACTATCAACCATAAAAAAACGAAGGTGATGTGCTTCTCCAAACACCATTCTAAACAAGTAAAAAAAGTAAATTCAGCTGGAAATTAGATGAGAAGTCGCTGATCAGGGTGTCTTCGTATAAATACTTAGGCTTCCAACTGGACTGCCACCTCAACTAAACACAACACCTGGACCAAGGCCGCACGAAAGCCAAACAACTGCTTTTTGCATTTAAAAGCCTACAGCAAAAGCTTTCAGGTTGCTCAACAGGGCACTTGCTCAAAGTAATCGCTGTTAAATTTCTTGCATACGGCTCAGAAATTTTGAATACTAAAGATGCTACAGCACTAAACACAGCACAATCCATCTTATTCAAACGCTTGTTTTCAATTCCTCGATATATCTCGCAAGCCCAAATCTGACTGGAATATGGATTAAAAACCAGCAACCAGCCAGACAAGGTGCACTAGTTAAATACTACTGGAGGATGAGAGCAGCCGAAGAGAACACCTTAGCACATCGCTGTTGGGCAGAGATTGAAATCCAAACAAGGCTAAAAAACTCCATTACATCAGTGCTAAAAAATTAGCTCCTGGCACTACAGTTAGAGGAGGCATGGTTGACCATCACAACGTTTTCCGGATTAAAAAAAGCTGTGAATAACACGATCAAACGAACATCCTTACTAATTGATAAAACAGCCATAACAAAAAAAAATCACGTATGGGCAGTGATACAATCGTACCAGACTCTAAAACCCCAACAGTACCTGTCTGAACACTTCTCATATCACAAAAAGCACTATTTGACGCTGCTGAGGCTGGGGGCATACCCCACGAAAGACCTGACCCCCAAATGGAAACACACATGGCCAACTAAAGTATGTTGGCTATGTGGACAGGGGGACGAGTCTTTGTTGCACCTCCTATGTATCTGCCCCGCACTATTAAGAATCAGGAAAACTGTCTTGCGGGAGGCACTAAGAAATGCACAAATAAGGACATGCAGAGCGGCAGTTATAAAATGCCTCGGAGGGACGTCTATCCAACTGTCCTGCAGAGCGATAAACTTTTGGAAAATAGCGGCAAAAGAACTGGACAAATTAGCGATTTAACAAAAGCAGCTGGAAAATAACAGTATACAGCTATTTAATTGCACTGATCATATAATCTTTTTAATGATTTAGCGGCTAATTGCCCAGGACGGTTTCATCATGTCATAAACGTTTGGAAAAAGGAGGCAAAAGAACTTTTAATGTCTTAACTATTTATTGCCTGTTGACACGATTTAGCTTCAATCCTCTTCTGTCTCTTCACTGTCCTACAACTCTTGTCTCTTCTTAAATTCTAGTTCTCAAATGTTGCTCCTCGGTTTTATGAAACGTGGTACGCCCACCCTTTTATGATTTTAATGAAATCCAATAAAAGTATTTTTTGATTGATTGATTGAATTTGAAGTCGTTTTGAATGCTGATGCACTTTCTTTGCTGTTTGATATCTGTTTTGTTGCTGATATTTCTCTTGGTAGAAAAGAAAGTAATTTTAATAATTTTGTTCAATTGTGAACGAACTGGGGGAAGTTGGGATATAGTTGGACTTTGGTTGGGTATTTTAGGTAATTGTTTTAATTTAATTTCATTAAATACTTACTTTATTTACAAGTCGATTTTTCACAATGTTCTGTAACTGTTTGGATGTCTTCAGAATTATCTGTAGAGGAGATATAAATAAAAAATATATATATTAACTATTTTATCAGTATAAATAGTTGTTTTTGAAGACTAGCAGTAGTATCAGATTATAAATGTTATTTTACTTACTTTCTGGCGTAGGAAATAGAATTTTCTTTAATGAAGTCCTGTGTTCTGGCAGCAATCTGGCAGAGTTTCGCCTTCTTGTTTCTTTTTGGTTTGAGGTGTAAAATAATGATTAATTTTCCTGTCTTTATATACTGTTTAATTAATAGTTTGTTTAATTTCATTGGTTTGTTTTAATAGTGTGTGTCTTTCATTGGTTGTTATTTATTGTTTTAATTGTTTTGGTGATTGTTTTCCATATATGCAAAACGCTAATTAAGAATCAGTTATTGCATTTTTTTTATTTTACTGTTTTAGTCTCTTAAATGTGTATTATATTGTATTTGATATTAAATAATATGTGCATTTTATTTAAGTATAATATTTATATAATTATTAAAAGTGGGTTTATAATATATTTTATGATGATATATTTTTATAATTTTAAAACAGGTTGTATTTGATTTATTTTGTATGCAGTGTATGTTTATTGATAAATATATATTATTTGGGTTAAGTTTTGTATGCTTTAAATGTTTTTAACATGTCGATATATTTTTTTAAACGATATTATTGCTGTCCATATTGTTATCGATATTTTTGACATCTTGTATATTTTTTAAATATGTTCGATATTTTTTATAACGATATTTTGGTGTCGATATTAGTGTATTTTTTTAAATAAGTATAGGATGTCGATATTAGTGTAATTGATATTCATGTGTCGATAATATGGTAGGTCGATAATGTGTCTTTCGATATTATGTCAGTGATTCATCCAACGTGGGTCCAGAGGACTGATAGTCATGGAATTTGAGTGATGTTGTGTGATTGACTCTGATTAGGCGCAGTTACGTCGAGCGACTGCAGCTCACTTCTGGGTCAGAGGGTTCAGCTGTAAAATAGGTATGATTCAGAAGGTCGCTATTTTACAACGCTCCAAATGGCAGGCATACAGTAGAAAAGCTGTGTTCCATTTGCAAGCTTCTTCAAGATTAGTTCCACTGAACCAAGTCTCCTTTATCACTCTCTCTGGTCGGCTCCGTCTTGTACTATTTGCAATCTTCTTCAGGATTAGTTCCACTGAACCAAAGTCCCCTTTATCAGTCTCTCTGATTGTCTCTGAATGAGCACTAGCTTTTCATAGTTCCCCACTGCGCTGAGGATTCTTAGAGCAAATTTCTGACAGCAGGTCAGCACTTTTTAGCAGAGAGACACTCATCATAGTCTTCTTACATCAGTTTGTTCCAGCAGCTAGGCTCCTTTCAAGAGATGGAGCCAAATATCCATGTGGACACACAAGAGAGAATATGTTTTCTCCCAGTTTTGGAGCCAAGTGTGGACGGCAGAGGTTCAAGACAGTGCAGATGACAACTACCCCCTCATGTCTCAGGAATTCTGTGGTGCAACCAGTGAATAATTTTTTTTTTACTTGAGATGAGTGCAGGTTCTCTCTTTGCACTGACTAAAACAACAGTCTTTAAGGGGTGAACGACATAGATTAATCTAAATAAAAATGCAATTTCTCGACTGCATCAGTGCGCGTCGCTGGCTCAACCTCCTCCACGTTCTCCATTGGACGGGGTACCCGACAGGGATGCCCTCTGTCCCCATATCTGTTTGCATTGGCTGTGGGACCCCTGGCCGCCTGGGTGCGTGTTGATGTGCAGGTGACTGGCTTTGAATGGGCGCACGGATTATCGGATCGGATCGCATTATATGCGGACGACGTCTTATTTTTTCTTACAGAGGTGGATAGGACGGGGCCGCGGCTGCTCCGCATTATGCAGGTCTTCGGGGAGTCATTGGGTCTCTGCCTGAACCCCCGCAAGTCCACCTTGTGGGTTCTGGGGAACGCGTCGGGTCTTGGCCCCTGGGCTTCGTCGGTCCGAGTGGTTACAGGGGGGATGAAGTATTTGGGAGTATTTCTATCAGAATCGCCTACTGTTTCTTTGGACAGGAATTTGGTTCCCGTATGGGACCGTGTGCGGGAGGATCTTAAGACTTGGTCCCATATGCCACTGTCCATCTATGGCAGATCGGCCATCTTTAAGATGGTCTCGCTCCCCGTTTACTATACCAACTGCAGAATCACCCCTACCCGATTTCCCCCAGATGGTTCCGGCAGGTTAATGCTGCTTTGGGTCGGTTTTTATGGGCCGGGGGAGCAGTGCGGGTCCTTACGGACCCTCTTTCTCTCTACGTATTGTGGGGGGCTTGCGACCACCGACATTTTATCATACTATATGGCCTCACATTTGCTCGTTTTGAATGAATGGTGGTATGGGGATAGGTACGACCCTGCCTATGCTGTTGAACGACGACTCATGGGGGATTCTTCTCTACACACAATATTGTATTCGGCACCGCTACGCAATTCCTTGCCGGCAGCGACAAAGGTGGTCTTCCAAATTTGGAGGCAGGCCCTACGGAGGATGGGGTGGTGGAATACACTGACGTGGGAGACCCCTCAATGGCACAATGGGCGTCTGCCACAATTAGCTACTCTGTCGGGGTTTCGCGGTTGGGATAGCATTGGTATTTCTACCCTGGGGGATGTGATGCGGGGGCTGGTCCTGAAGTCCTTCCAGGACCTACAGAGGGACTTTCATATGCCGAAAACCCAATTTTATAAATACCTTCAATTCCGGCACGCTCTCTCCCCTAGCCTGGCGGGCTTGGAGTCCCTGGCGGAGTTCAGCCCGATAGAAGCGAAAGTGTTTATGGGCGATCTTCAGGATCATAAGATCTCTAGGATTTACCAATCTCTGGTTACTCATTGTTCTCCCACACTGCAGAAGATTAGAGGGGCCTGGGAGGGTGACATTGGACCACTTGATGAGGAAGACTGGACGGAGGCCCTGGCCTCCCCACGGGGGCGGCTATAGCAGTACGTCTGCGCCTTGTCCAGTTTAAGTATCTTCATCGGGTCTACTTTACACGGGTTAAATTGTGGAGAGCGGGATTGGTGGCCTCCCCAGTGTGTCTCAGATGCGAACGGGAGGAGGGTACCTTGATGCATACAGTTTGGCATTGTCTTTCCTTGACACGATTTTGGAGGGGGGTTATGGCCTGCCTTTCCGAGGTGTTGGGTTGGGACCTCCCCCGCTCGCCGAAGCTGGTGCTTCTACATGTTATGGATGGGATTGGGGGTAACATATATAAACGCCATCTTATGTTGCTTGGGTTCACTCTGGCGAAGAGAGACATTGCTAGGGCATGGAAGGCGCCGGCACCTCCCTCAGTGACCGTATGGAAGAATGCTCTGGACTTTTGCATGGGCTTGGAGCTTCCTATTTTTACTGCAAGAGGGTGCCCACTTAAACATTTTAAAATCTGGAAGAGATGGGCGGACTATCGAGGCTTGCAGCTGGACCCGGTCTCTACTGCGGGGCCCTTCAATCTAGCTTAAGCTTTCCCTGTTGGTGCAATCAGTGGCTTACTGTGTATCTGTATGGTGCAGGCATTTATGGTGGTGCATTTTCCATTGCTGTGCTGCTCTTGGGAGGTTGTTAGTGCGACGGGGGGTTGTTGGGTCGGGGTTTCTATATGGTTTCTTTCATCTGTATTGCACTTCATTTTTTTTCTTGATCTCATTATATAAAAGTCAAAGTCATAATGCTATACGTTTATTATGCAGAAGTCTGTGGGTTACAGAGCCCTGCTCCATGTGTGCCATTTGACAAATAAAATCTGTTTTAAAAAAAAATAATGCAATTTCTCCAAATCCTATTTTTGTGATGTGATGCGGTGTCTGTTCTGGGAATGGGCAAATGTGTCATGAACCTTGTCCCAGAGTTCAATGCCCCTAAAAAGGCAAGATATGCAGAGCTCTACTTTGTCTCCCAGCTCTGCTGACGTATCTCCCAATTCAGCCCCCTTAGCTTTAAAGGAAAAGCACTACCTTTTCCAGCAGTTGGCCTGTGGCTCCCACAGGGAAATACCCAAAATATTCTACTTGAGATTGCACTCTCAAAAGGAAGTAATCTTTCTAGTCTTATTCAGTCTGAAACTATTTAATTGCAAGGCCAAAGGCTGTTTATTCCTCATGTCATGTTTTTGTGTGAAAGCCTTTCGACGTCGTTACGTGAAAGCAGGGCAAGAATGGAGTGTGAAGTGCAGGTAGTTGCAGAGAGAAATGTCATTGAAATCCATTGTGACTGAGCACTGAACTTTTAATGTATCACAAAACTGCAATAAGCTTAATGGGTAACTGCAATATATGTGCCTAGTAGCCTTTTGGCTCAATTTATCTTTAAGCTGGAAATGTCGCTCTCACCATATTTTCCAAACAAATTTTATAATTGAAATGTCATATTCTTATTGCACATTAGAGGATATGTTCCTGTAGCAGTAGATGTGCTGGCTGCTTTGTAAGGAACCAGCACAAAAACACACAGGGGTTGTGGGAATTTTAAAAATATCAGTGCACACCCTGAACATGAGAACATGTGGCTAGGCCCATTCAGATGGCCACAGCCACAGCAGAGGCTGGAGGAGGAAATATAGGGAATTATTGACAAGCAACATTCCTCTTCCTTCCATTCCAGATCAGACAGATACAGCGGCCTTGCCATCTTCTGAAGAGTCTTCCACTGCCACTGTCATTGAGTCAGCTGTCGGGTGACCGAGGTAATGATCCACATTCTGGGCCTGTAGAACGGAGGGACCTGGCAATCCGACCGCTTGTCCAACGCCCGTGTCAAAAGACAGATTAGAGGCTATTTAGGGGACCTGAGAGGCAGATGCAGAACTACACGGCCTGGAATGGACTCTTGATGAGCATGAGCTTGCTTTCTCTCAGTGATTCAAGGCTCCGGGGGTGCGTTAGTAGCTGCAGCACATTCCCATCTGCATCAGACATCATTCGGTTAATTAAGTGCAACCCCTTATTAATCTTAAATTCCCCTAAGTGGAATGAAGGGCACTGGTAAGAGCATAGTGCTTAGGGGCTTATTACGAGCATGGCATTCCTCCACCATATTCGGGGTGTGGTGGTCAGACCGCCACAGGACCGCCGCTTCCGCCAGGATCCATGATCCCGCAGAGGTGGCAGTGTGTGAAGGGGCAGAAATATGCTGCCGGTGCTGATGCTGGCACAGCCGAGCATATTCCGAGTTGCATTTCCACTGATTTCATGGCCATTTAATGGCAATGAGCCTGCCGTGAAAAGGGTGGTGGACATGCAAGTAAGAAGGCCCTAGCAGGGCCCCCGGATAAATTTGCCCATGGGGGTGTTTGCGGGGGTCACATGTTGTGCCCCCTGTACTTGCACCTATGTTCCTGAACTGTGTGGTATGCACGACATGGTGCATGCCACACCGTGCAAGAACGTGCTGGAGGCACAGTCACGGCGGCGGTCTGCATGTTAGACTCTCCTATGAGCCTAACTGACCGCTGCAGTCAAACTGCCACCGCATCGCCTGCCTGCCCTGGATTCAGCTCGGAATCCAGCGGGTGGGTGCACCGCGGGCTTGGCAGTCCTCCTATGAGCGCAGCGGTGGTAGTCTCACAGGAGGACCACCAAACTTGTAATAAGCCCCTTAGTTTCCATAGGGAGAACTGAAGGTGACAGAGCTCAGGAAGTACATATCCATTCATCCCAAATGAGCACAGCACGTGCTGTGTGCCAAACCCCTTTTTTAACGGCATTAAGTGCATATTGCAGTTCCATGTGCAACAATGAAAGACCCAGTTTGGGGTGATGAGGCCTGCTGGACCTTCTTGAATTCGTCTATATTCACACATCATGGAGAGCCACATGGAGGATGCAAAGCCATAATACCTCAAGTGGCCTCTATAAATACTGGGTTCACTGACATAATTTGGAAACCATAAATATCGTGCTACAGAAATATTGTGTTAGAAATATCGATCACAAAAATATTGTTTTCCCATACACATAAAGGTAAGTACAATAAATATTTTAAAAATAAATATTTTTACACTAATATAAAAAAATATACAAACATATTGTTTTTAATATATATATAGATATATATATAGTTAATAATAGTAAATATTATATATATTTTAACATGTAACATTAATATAATGTAAATTAAATATGTTTAAATAATACTTAAATATATATATGTATATAAACATACACTAATTTAAACAAACACACACACATATGTGTGTTTGTTTATGTACACATATATAATGTAAAACTATTAAAAATATTAATTTTAATTTATATTTTAATTTTCAATATTATTTAAAATTGACTAATATAACAAGTATATATATGCTTACATTTATTAAATTAGCAATGTTTTAAACAAATGTCCAGTTTATTTGATACATTTTTGTATATTTATATATATATATAAATATATAGATATGTATATATATATCCACTTAATTAGTTGCTCCTTCTGGAACTCCCAGACCCATGGGAGGTGGCGCGCATGCCGGCAGAGCATACCAGCTGTAAATAAATCCACGCAGTCCAAGCAGCCTTGGCCATGTGGCAGCCGAAATGCGTTATGTGAATAAACAGTTTCCTGCTTACATTGTGGTGTGGACCTTGCTGTAACCTGAGAGCGCGCCTATTGAACTATGTGGATGTATATATATAGATCATTATATAAAGCAAATTAACAAATAAACTGGAGTTTTTTTTGTGAAACATTGCTAATTTAATTATACATAAAAAGTAAACAATAGAAAAAAATAAGTTTTACTAAAAATATCTTTAAAATTATGTACTGTTCTATACATACAAAATATAAAATTGAATACACAAACACATAGGGGCTTATTACAATGTCGGTCGGAGTTTCCTCTGACTGACACCGTGGCAGAAACGGGACCGACCAACATCTGGTTGGCGGTCCCGACCCTCCTAATTACGATGCAACCGCACATGGTGCGGTCACATTCCCACATTTCCATATGGGAGCATGTGTTACGGCCATAAATAGGCTGTAGTACAAGCTCCCATAGGGTAATGGGAGGTTGTGTTAATCCCTGCACCCTGAGGCAGGCACCTGAAGGTGCTTGCCACAAGGTCAGCAAGGTGGCCAAGAACAGAAGGGGGCCATGCTGGGGGCCCCCAAACATGCATTCTGACAGACTTCCCATGTCGGAAAGCCCGGCATGGAAAGCCTGCCGGAAACCGTGCATCGAATCCAGATGGTGTAAAACGTTGTCCATAGGGATTATGGGCCGGTTCCGACTAGCTGACGGGCTCTTTGAACCTGTCGGAAGCCAGCCAGAATGACCGGCCGGTTTCAGTTCTGACCGGCTGTATTGTAATCAGCTGATCAGAATTGAAACCGTCGATCTCAGTCGTAAAGCCTCCTGACCTAAGATCGGAGGCTTTACGACTGAGATCGTAATAGGCCCCATAAAAATAATATATATTTAAACAGTATGAAGAAAACTATTACATTCTAGGAATAATAAATATACTATTTCCATTCCAATCTGTGCAACAGTAGGGAAAGCGTTGGACTGTGGAGGGGTAAAATGTACTATTCCCACACCACGGTGTGCAACAGAAGAGAAAGTGTTGGACTCAGGAGGGGTAAAATTTACTATTCCCACTCCATTCGGTGCAACAGTAGGGAAAGTACTTCACTTCAAACACATACGATATTTTAATATATGTATTAATTGAACAAAACATATAAAGCTATTAATATAAAAATTATATATGTTTACATTTTAAAAAACAATTAAACAATTTACATAATTATAATTTTTTTACATAATTAATATGAAATAAAAAAATGTATTAATTGAGTATTTAATTAAATTCTCACACTATACTACTGCACACCTAGCAGCCCACATTTAAAATATAATGGAAATAAAACATTATAACACAATTAACACATTAAGTAATACATAGAATAAATAATGCTAAATGAATAATTCATTGTTAATTATCACTTAAATGGCTTCCCACTCTATCCCCCTAAACACACAACACACACCTAATATATCACATAATAAATATATTTATTAAACATATGTACATAATTATAAATAGATTACATATTATAATTAAAATGAATAATTAATTGAAATTTAATATTTACTTAACTTCCCACCCTATACCCCTACAAACCCAACAACCGGCACCTAAAATATAATATAACAAATATAATAATGTCACAATTTACTTAATTATCAATTAAATTGTTACTAATAAATTAATTATTAATCAATTATTACTTGATCAACTTCCCACCCTATACCCCTACAAACCCAACTGGCACCTAAAATATAACTTAAAACACAATAATGATTACACAATTTGCATAATTAATTTTAAATTAAATAATTAATAACAATTAATAAATAATTATTAATCAATTATTACTTAACTTCCCACCCTATACCCCTACAAACCAAGCAGCCCGCACCTAAAATATAACGTAACAAAATAATAATTACACAATTGACATCAATAATTATTAATTAAATAATTATTAATAAATTAAGTTAATTATTAATCAGTTATTAATTAATTAACTTTCCATCCTATATCCCTACAAACCCAACAACCCACACCTAAAACATAGCTTAAAAAATGTTTTACACCATTTACGTAATTATCAATTAATTAATTAATATTACTAAAAAATGTATTTAATTATACTAAATTAACTTCCCACCCTGTACCCCTGCAAACCTCATACTCCGCAGCAGCACTATAAATTTAAAAACATTAACAAGACTTATATAAACAATATATGCAATTAAAATATTATTTTAAACACATAAAGAAAATTTAAAAACAATCTTTTTTACAGCTATATTTTTGAAAACGATATTAATGACAACGAAATTCTTCAAAACAATATTACTCACCTTAGAAAAGTGATATCCTCGTCAACGATATTTCTGCATCACAATATTTATGTGACACGATAATTAAAAATGGTTATTTGTGTCACTCGATATTTATGACTCAATATTATGACCAAAAACCCTTCCATCTAGTTGCTATCAGGAGTAGAGATCATTACCCACCCACCCAGAATTTGGGAAGGTAGTGGCCTGTGTTCAGACTTACCAACAATGTTGGTGGTTTTGCATTGGTGGCCCAGCTTTCTTGACACTTGCTGCCCTTTCTCCATTGCTCAATTGTCCATGTGAGTGATATACCTTAAGATTGGAAGAGGATAAGCATACCCCAAGGGAGCACACATCAAGGGGCCCTGGATGGGTCTGTTACACAAAAATATTCTATTCTCGATTCCAGGGGAGGGAGAGGGCAATCTCTGGGCCTCCTCTGCTAGATGCCAACATCCCAAGTAGACTCCCTCCAACACAGCCCTTGCAGTATGACACAGTTTTATTTGACTCATCCACACAGAATATTTTGGCTAATGCAGACTTTAGGCACGCCCATCTATCAATCTGGCCAATTGCATCTTCACGCTGTGTACAGTTATAGTCAAGCTATGCCATACAGTGCAACAAACCATCCACGAGTTGCTAAAGGAAACTGGCAATTATCCAACCCCACCAGGGCATAGGTAGCACTGCCACTTAAAAGAGCCATCAAGAGTATCCACACAGATCATTCACCTGCCAAATAATTGCATCAACTCCAGTGATTTAGTCATTACATTCTCTAGAACACTCAGCACAGTCTCTGTGTCTTTTGGCTGGCTAGACTTGATAACCTGTTTTGACCCCCTTCCTCTTTTTATGTCTCGCCTACAAGACAGCACAAGCTGTATGGGTTGATAAAACCTATTGTGGGCTTACTAAGATCTTACAGTGGGCTTACAGCCCGTCCATTGGTTGCCAACTTTTGAATTTATTGTCACTCTCATTTCATCCTTTGGCTTGGCTGACTTGTATCCTTTCTCTGCTCACTTTTAGGGAAATACCTTTTTATTTTTCACTACGCACGCCATGAGAGTTCACAGGTTTACTCGCCACTAGGCCCTGTTTATGATGTCGGTTGGTGTTGCCTCCGACCAACATCACTGCGGATTGGGAACTGACTGACCTGAGGTCGGCGGTTCCGACCCTGCAATTATGATGCGAGTGCACATGGTGCAGTCGCAAACTTCCATTTTTCATTGGGAGCTTGTGCGGCAGGCCAAAACCACCCGCAGCACAAGCTCCCATTGAAAAATTTAAGTTTTTTAAACATCCCTGCACCGTGTGGCAGGCACCTCACGGTGCCGGGATTTTAAGGGGGGCACATGCTTAGGGCCAGGGGGGAAGGTGCCCTGCTAGGGGCCCCCAATGTCTCTTTCCAACAGCCTTTCCATGTCGGCCTTTCCAACATGGAAAGGATGTTGGAAACCAGCATCTTAATCCTGCCGGCGTAAACGCCGTCCTTAAGGGATTATGGAATCTTTCTGACCAACCAGCGGGCTCCATGAGCCCTTCGGATTGTGTTGGTCGGTCCCTTCGACTGCTGTGTCCCACCGCCCACATCCTAATGCGTCGGTCGGACCGCAGCAGTAGATGCGCTCGGACCGCAACTGACAAGCTGTCGGTTGCGGTCCGAACCGCATCGTAATGAGGCCCTTTATATCCTCCCCAAGCTCTGTGTTGTCTTTGTATAAAGAAGAAGCCTACATGAGGTTGCTGCCATGCAATCAGCCATGTTCTTATCCTGGTAGTTCAATCCAGCCTCAGTAAACCGTATGGCCTTGCTTCATGTCATCAGTATATACTGGTTCTACTGCTGGGCTGTTTTTTGACAGCGCATTCGTCCAATTGTTTGGATGAAACAAGCCGAAACTACAACTCCCAGAATGGATGAATTTGTCAAATTAAAGCCTTGGACTGAAAGCAAAGTGTATTGGTGATTTGGAGAAGAGTATATATAGTTGAGCAAATTCTACAAAGGCCTTTGTGTAACCTGTGTTTTTAAAGAATCTGATCTTCGCAGATCGGCCCAGTTTTTTCTCTTTCTGACTTTGATTAAATGGGTACCAAAGAGATGGCTAACAACACCTACTATTTAAAGTGGTTAGAGGCAAGGTAGTGTCCGTTATTTGCGTCAGATTTGATCAATATATAGCTCATTAGTGGCAGTGGGACAGAGACTTCGATTCCTTTGAACAAATTCACAAAGACGATTTTTAAGACTTTCAGTAATGCTCGAACATTTCTAGAATTATAATGGGAAAGCTCCATCATTTGCAGGTTTCCATGCATACTTGGAAACCTTTTGTGAAGTTCTTTTTTGCCAGGGTAGAGCCATTGCCACATGCACAATAGTATTTGTTGTACAATTAACCATTGTGAAATTCAATTACTTGTTTGAATTGTTGCATTTAGTTAATCAAAGGGAAAGATATTTTCCATGTAGAGAATAATCTACACCGCCAGAAGTTTTGGTTCAGTTGTCTTCAGGGGTGTGGAATTAAATACAAGATCTTCTTGTCCATGGGGAAGGTTGCTTCATAAATCTACTTGTCCTGTAACAAAATCCACTTGTCCCTTTTGTGCCATGTAATGCGGCGACAAATTATGGCAGCACTCTCATTATATAAGAGCTCTGATGTAGCCTCTGTGATTATGCCAGGGCTCATACCATAGTAGGGTTTGAATTTTGCCACGTTTCCGCAGATCTACATACTGGGGCTGAAGGTAGTGGTAAGTAATAGTTCCAGGGTTGGAATGGGCTTTTGAGTCTATGCAAACCTACTAACTTGCATGTTTTAATTGTTTTCACTAGTTCTTCTCTAATCTTTTCCCATACTGAGAAAGATTGTAAATTTACTCCTGACAAAATGGCAGATGTAAAACTGCTTTCAAGGCTGGGAAAAAAGTGGTTGGAGGGAAAGTGAACTTTTAAACACTCAAGAGATTTTCGCATGAGCAAATCTACACATGCATACTTGCTAATGCTTAAATGCAATTGACAAATATTTTCAATGAGTACTATTTCTTGGCCTACTTCTGTAAATTCTTGTGAATTCACGTAAGCCATAAATCTGCACTTAATGCAAGGACATATACCGTGGGTGCACTTTTGAGACTTTTTAAAATAATTGGGCCCCTAATTAGATCTGGCGTTAACCATGACCTTTTGTGTTTCTCTCTCTCTGTGTCTATTGGTTGGCTTCACTGTGAGTGACAGTATTCTGCTATATCACAAGGAGCATATCGGCACACAAAGTAGTTTTGTTCAGTGCCAGGAACTACAGTGGCAATGTGTGCTTTTTGAGACCCAAATTTTTTTTTACTTTTGCCAATGTTTGTTATAAGGGTGAGGACCTGGCAACTCCCACACCAATAAGGTTTGACAAAAACCATTTCAAAACAAGACACATGTTGGCAAAACCAAAAGGCCGACCACCAATTTCAGAACTACTGGCTTTGCCAAGGCTTGTTTATTTTTATATTTCCCACAATCTTATTGAAACTGGTTCAATGATTTTCCATTTTGAATATTTTTGGGAAATAATAACATACATCTACTCATTTTACTAAATGATGCTGCAAAGAAATGGTACCTAAAGTTTTACAGTAGTTTAGCTAAATGTTTTTTTCCTACTTGAATTGTTTTGTGAACATTTTATTTTGAAAGCAAAGAATCATCAATCTTGCTTTCAAGCTTCTGCAAATATTTGCATCTAATCAGAGAGCATTCTGGGAGCGTTATACATAGCCTCATATTGCAAAACTTTTCAAACATGTGTACACATTTTTATACTGGAACTACTGTTAGTAGTGGAGTCCGAGCTTTCAACATTTACTTAGAGCGCTCACCCTAATAAGAAAGGCTTTGCATTAATGAACCGTAAATACAAGTTTGAGCAGCAATAACACATGGACACAACTATTACCTTAACTGCAGACAATGCCCTTCCCTGATCCATCCTGTGGGGTAACTAGACAAAATATCGAAAAAATATATAGAATGGACAGAATATCGAAGTCAAAATATAGAATGGACATAATATCGAATGGACATAATATAGTGGTTAAAAATATCGAAATGCAGGTAAGTAATATCGACTGTCAAAATATCGAAGTACATAATATAGGCATTAAAATATATCGAATTTTTAATAATATCGAATTATTTAAAGTGTTTTCTATGTTTGTATATGTGTTAAAAGTGTATATTATTTTTGTAATGTATGTTTAATTTTTTTAAAGTAATGAATTTTATGTTATTTAATTTTTGCGTAATTTTATTCTGTAGCGGGTTGTGGGTTTATAGGGGAATAGGGTGGGAAGTAATTTAATTATAGTAAACTAAATATTAATTTTTAGGAATTATTAATTATTTTTAATTTAATTTTGCGATTTAGTTCTGTAGCGGGTTGTGGGTTTATAGGGGAATAGGGTGGGAAGTATTTTAATTGTAATTAAGTAAATATTTATTTTAATTTTGTATTGATAATTAATTTATTGTTAATTAATTATTAATTGGTAATTAATTTTTATTAATTGGTAATTAATTTTTATTCATTGATAAATTGATAATTATGTTAATTGTATTAATTTATTATTCGGAGCGGGTTGTGGGTTTATAGGGGAATAGGGTGGGAAGTAATTTAATTATAGTAAATAAAATATTAATTTTTAGGAATTATTAATTATTTTTAATTTAATTTTGCGTTTTAGTTCTGTAGCGGGTTGTGGGTTTATAGGGGAATAGGGTGGGAAGTATTTTAATTGTAATTAAGTAAATATGTATTTTAATTTATTTGTATTGATAATTAATTTATTGTTAATTAATTATTAATTGGTAATTAATTTTTATTAATTGGTAATTAATTTTTATTAATTGATAATTATGTTAATTGTATTAATTTATTATTCGGAGCAGGTTGTGGGTTTATAGGGGAATAGGGTGGGAAGTAATTTAATTATAGTAAATAAAATATTAATTTTTAGGAATTATTAATTATTTTTAATTTAATTTTGCGTTTTAGTTCTGTAGCGGGTTGTGGGTTTATAGGGGAATAGGGTGGAAAGTATTTTAATTGTAATTAAGTAATTAATGACATTATTTTTGTGTATTGATAATTAATTTATTGTTAATTAAATATTAATTGGTAATTTTTTGTATTACTTGTTACATTTTTGGTATTGAAAATTAATTGGTTGTTAATTATTAATAGGTAATTAATGTTTAATAAATAATATTTATTGGTATTTATAATTAATTAATTATTAAATATTTTGTAATTGGTAATTCATTTTAATTAATTTTTTATTGGTATTGCTAATTAATTTATTTTTATTTAAATATTAAATCATTACTTTCCCTACTGTTGCACTCACTGGAGTGGGAATAGTAATTTTTACCCCTATGCTATCCAACGCTTTCCCTACTGTTGCACTCACTGGAGTGGGAATAGTAATTTTTACCCTCCCGCTATCCAACGCTTTCCCTACTGTTGCACTCTCTGGAGTGGGAAAAGTAATTTTTACCTGTTGTAGGGATTCTGCACATACACAGAGCTATGCACAGGATAATAGGACCTCGGAATATAGTGGTGAGCCAACCATAAACCTTAGCACCTAAAACTCCAACCCGACTAGCTGTAGCGTCTCATTAGCAACAATGCTACCAATGATTAAACAACCCAGAACACGGTATATCTCTCTCAGGACTCGCAGTAGCAAGAACACCCTTTCATAACTCACTCATACCTGTCCACAACGTGCGTAAGAAGAGACACTGTATAGTTCAAAATGTTTATTTCAACTAACGTGCTCTAAGATACAGTACACGTTCCAGTACTATCAGCATAATGCATAAGGATAATATAATCAGCATAGTTACAACTCCATAGAATACAAACGGGAAAGCATTTCATAAAGCAGTGGATATAGGGCTAAATGACCTTACCACCCTCCCCGTGCTAGTAGCTAGTTTATTATAAAAACAGAAGACCTCTGGGCATTGTCTAGCGAACCCCCATACCTCAGTCTCTAGATGCAAAGTCTACATCAGCAGACAATCACAGCTCTTCTCCCTGGAAAGGTTTTTCTCCAAGTGTCTCTAAAGCGGGAAAACCGCAATATTAAAAGCACACAAATTTCTCCATGGCAGCTGTACATAGTGTTATGTCTAGGTGCGAGGGACTGGCCAGATCAGCAAGAACAAGGGACGTTGTTTTTCGACCTTGTACATGTTGTGCAGACTGAGCCCAAAGGTGCCTGCCACCTTGTGCATGCAAATGCAGGGGGGTACCATAGGTACCCCCCATGTGCACCCCCCACCCCCTCAACACCCTGGGGGCCCGCAACGGGCCCCCGAAAGCAAACACCGTATGCCTTTCCATGGCGGCAACGCCGCCATGGAAAGGCTGCTCTCCGCATGTATCATAATATGGATGGCGGTGTCTTGCAGACACCGCCACCATATTAATGGTGTTTTCTGCCCGGTCGACGTGTCGACCGGCGGAAATGCGGCGGACGGTCTTTCCGTCCGCCGCGGACCCCCCAGCCATCCTAATATGGCGGAGGGTCTTTCTGGTGTGGTGTCGGGCGGTTCGCCCCCGCCGGGCCGGCGGTGGCTACCGCCGGCCCGGCGGGGGCGAACCGCCCGACATCGTAATGACCCCCTATATTATTTACAACAATATTTTGGATTCAATATTTTTGTACTTACCTGTTTGTAGATAGGAATTCGATATTTTGGCATTCTATATTTTATCCACGATATTTTGGCAGGTCGATATTTTGGCATTCTATATTCTGTCAGTGATCCATAATGTGGTACTGTAAACTGGCAACCAAAGGGTTTGTCCTGTAGGGGGTTGGGCCTACTTGTCCTAGGGACAAAATACACATGAAAACTTGTTGCCCTTGACCCCAAACAATATGTCCTGGGTGTCGGGCTATAGGAATTCCACATCCCTGTGTCTTCTTCTTTAAATTCTGAAAAAGGATTTTTATCTCTGACTATTTCCATTGTGGGAGGGTCGTAGAGAGGAACTTGAGAGTACCCGCACACTCTCAAGTTTGTGATATTCCAATGCTTTTGCTGGAAATCTGAGACTTGAGTGCCCTCGTGTTTCAAGCTCTCTCTCGTGTGCTTGTCCCCGCCATATTACCCCATGCTCTGTGATGCCCTCTTGCTCATGTGCTTCTCCCCTTCCCACCCCTTTATGTTGTTCTCCCTCATGAGTATATGCTTAAATGCCATTACGATGGGCCAAAGCTCATTAATGGGCGGGTAACACACTACAATGTGGTGGAATTGAATGATTGTAAGAGTGCTGTGTTTGTTGTGAACCTATGTCGGGAAGCGTTTTGGTATTATGCGTGAGTGATCAAAGAGGTGCTCATATCTTGTTTGGACAGCTTAGCAGTGTGATCAAGGAGGAAGCAAGTGAGATTTTTGTGTAGATTATGTATAGTTAGCTAGCAGTTCTTGTTTGCCCTTTTTTATATAAATCTTTGTATTAAAGTTTTAATATTGCAGTGTAATGCAAAACAAAACTAGGCGGCTAGATTGATCTGCCGATAGCCAAGGAGGTGTCATATCACACCTCTGATGAAGAAAGTTCACTGGCTACCAGTGAAACAGTGCTCTGCTTTTAAGATCGGATGCACTATTTTTAAATTCTCTTCACGTATTCACAGGTACATTCCTGCTTGCAATCTAAGGTCTTCACACCTCAACCTCCTAGTCATTCCCTCTTTCTAGAAGAAGAGGCGAGGAAATGCTAGATTTTCTGTTCTGGCCCCTCGATTCTGGAACTCCCTCCCATGCAATATTAGATCAACATCCTGTTATCTTAAATTCAAACGACTCTTGAAACCTTGGTTGTTTATACAAGCATATAAAAGTTTTTAAGCTGCAATTCATATTCCTGTATCTAGCGCCAAGAAACCGGTTGATGTATGCACCCTTTATAAATATTTTAACCGTAACATAACAAAAACAGAAAACTTTGGTCCAGCACAGCTAAAGCATACCAACCCAACTTTTGCATACACTATTGAACAATATTCATGGTATAGGGACAATTCGATGCCTGCAGACACAATGATTAAAACACCCCCACCTTCCTTTCCTAAGGGATTATTCACCTGAGTGACACCTGGTTTTCTGGTCCTGTGGAATTATAGTGTTGTCATTATTACCAGTGACTTCAGTACATTTCTCAATAGTCCCTTAATTGTCCCCTAATTTTCCTGGCTTTGCGTGGGCAACAACAGGCTCTCGACTCTGTCTCCTCTGCCTGCATGCACCAATCAATATTTATAGTTCAGTCTTCCAATCTCTGTGCCACCCGGCTATCCCAAAGCCTAATAATGTCTTACTTGGACACAATTAACATCATGTTATAGAACAGTAGTGTATATTTTTCCACGGTTTGATTCCCTAAAATCCCAAATGTAATCAATGCAGGGTTGAGATCCATGCCTTTCCCCACCACCTATGACATTGTACTCCTCACCGGTGTCCAGAATGGTCTGATTTGAGGACAGTCCTATAGGGTATGGATTAATGTCCCAGCTTGACCTCAGCCTCTCAAGCATTTGTCATTGTCTATTTTCCCATTTAGAACAGCCTGGACCTCATAAAGTATTCAAGGTGCAGTACCTTAAGCTGCACCAGACGGAATCCTGCCCTGATGGTCACCTCTCTTATGACATGCTTCGTCCAATCCCCACTCCTCTGGGATCCCTAATTCTCTCCCTACCTATCCTTTAGTGTTTCTAGAGGGAGCTGAGTATTTGCAATGTGTGTTCTATATATCTGGAACACTCATGTGACGTGGTTGTAATGTAACAGAAGTGTTGACAATGTGCAAGTTTGTACTAAAGTTCCCCAAATGATAGAATTCAGTGGGTGCCCCAAATATCTCCCAGCTTAGAAATTGCTAGCATAGCCCCCTGTCTCGGTACTCAAGGTGTTTGAGCTCTGCCAAGTGAAGGAAGTGAGCCGAAAAGGGCCACTTGGGTCACTCACAACCACCTTCTCTGCCTTCCTACAAATAAAGAGTCGGTCAGACAGTAGAGAATACAAACCAGATTATTTATTGATATTACACTGCAGCGGAGCCCAGTCTGACCAGCCTCCTGAGATGGCTGTCGAGGGACTGTACCCTGTAAGCATAAAATTACATTATGTACGTTGCGGAGTCCACAAAGGCCCGCCTACTATGGAAAAACACTAGTAGGTGTCGTAATGCAATGGGGGTACAGAACATAAGTTTCGATTCTGCAGCCGGGCACAGGCTATCTACTGCCCAAGGTCGTCTGGCGTATCCTCCCCACCAGAGAGGTGGGAGAAGGACTCTATCTAACAGGAAAGGCATGCACTAACGAGGACACTTGCAATTGCAGAAAGAAAAGCTCAACCTTGGGAAACGAAACTTACAAAAGACCATTTCATGAAAATAACCAAGCAGCAGTTTCGAATATAATGCAAAATGGCGTCCAGATTGCAAGATGGTTTCGCGAATGCTAAGATATACAGAGAGAAGGGCCTTTCAGTATTAACAAACCCTCCTGTTAGCATGAGCTAACCATCTACAATTGGAAACCAAAGCAAAACATAAATGAATAATAAAAGCACATAGCTATTTTATACACATTTCATATCATCAACAGTAGGAATGTGCTCTATGAGAAGAGAAGAGGTTTCGAAGATACCCTCGTCTATGATCATCATTTCGTCTATTTCTTTCTGTAACATTATTGCAGCATTGGTATCATGAATCGATATCTTCCCCTTTGGAGTCAATACAGAGATACAATATGTGCAGCACATTGGAAGACATTGAATAA
Source organism: Calotriton arnoldi (assembly GCA_963921515.1). Lineage (NCBI taxonomy): Eukaryota > Metazoa > Chordata > Amphibia > Caudata > Salamandridae > Calotriton > Calotriton arnoldi. The sequence goes on from CAWUFW010016875.1 coordinate 24,352, forward strand.
GGACACAGCAAAGTATTAATATAGCAACGAGATAGATTGCTTTTTCTATTAGCCAACCCCATGTTCCAAAAAGGGACCAACTCCAATTACCTGGTTCCATGCCTTTGACATTCTCAATAATGTCCAAGATATGCTTAGTAATATTCTTTTCCATATTGGTTATGCCCACTACGCACTGGTCGCCAATAACCGCGCATGCACCACCATTTTTTGCTAAAATAAAATCAACTGCATATCTAGATTGTTCAGAATAGATCCTCATACTCTCTAATTGAATGGTGATGTCACGTAATGCTGCTACTGTGGTATTGGACAATATCTGCAATTTAAAGCTAAAGTATTCCCGGGCCTTTTCAGTCCTACTCAAAGCCATTCCCCCCAACGTAAAGATAGCAGACAGGATATAACGAAAAGTAATACCATTACTGTAACTGTTGATCTCAATATCTGTTACTCCTTCGCAAAATTCCTTTGTAAGTGTTCTCTTCACCCATTTTACCTGTCTGTGGGCATATTTACAAAGGACCCCCAGGGGCAGCACCATCCCAAGAGCTACATCATTGGTGCCATTATGAACATTGAGTACGTTCCATTAGTTAAAAAGAAGAACCCGAGATGGGCATATATCGGTCTGTCATAGTTCACAGCTGAATAGCGAGAATTACATGTAATGGTGCTAGAACCTCTCGAACCTTTCAAGGGGAATGTCTCTTTGGATATGATCACCCCTGAGCAATTGATATACAATATGGTATCAGTACTATTTATGATGGGGCAACAGGCAGGGTAATAGCCAGCTATTCGAGGAACCGTCACTTCTTTATAATGCCAACCCACCAACGTAATATTTTGCTCTTCCAAGTCGAAGTTATCACAATACGCATTATTGTCACAGCCGGGGTAACCTGTTCCTGTGGGCTTACAATGATACAAGCATGGCCCTGGGTAGCCAAACCCAAACTCCCCTTTTACCTCAACAAAATTTGTCGGCTTAGAATATGTGTAATTTATCAAAGACAAAGGATAAGCAGTCCACAGGCTAGTCACAGATTCAGTAGGATAACAAGCGACACCATTACCAAAAAATCTCTTATGAGTGGCCAAAAAAACATTATTAGAAAGCATTCTCTTCCGTCTTGGTGTGAAAAAGATATCATTGTCAGGAGTAGGTGAGTTACATGCATACTCTAACGCCCAGAGAACCCCACAAAAGATAATCATCAGCAGAATAGCAAAAAAAGGAAATATTATTCTCCGCTGTTTAATCCATGATCATCGTGGCAAAACAACAAGACCCAATGGCTGTTCTTCATCAATCATTGGCCTGCCAAAAGGGTGCATGATAGCAGAACGAAAAGGTACAATTAATATAACCTCAATGAAACCAAATAAACAATCTTCTTTCCAGCGTCCTTTTTTTTCCTCTCCTTTGAGCCTCGCTGGCAGACTCCTATTGTTCATCTACCGTGGTGCTATTGAGCACTTCTCGTTGGAGATGCACGATTGCAGCCCTTCGTGAGGAAAATCCACTTCTCTCAGGCTAGGGTACCCCTCCCTCCTGGGAGGACACCCTCAGCTTATCCTGTCCAGTGTTTCGGACAATGCACCAATCTCCCTGTCCCTACTCTATCGTCCCTATGCATCATCCATGAAGTCCATCCCTACTAATTACTAATCTGACTTTTCCTTTGGTGCACTGCCCCTCCATCGGGAACGCAAATTGTACCTAACAACTCCAGGAACAGAGGGATCAAGAAACAAAGGCTCACTTTCAGCGGGATCGACTGACTCAGACTGAGACACCGACGGGCCAGCCGACTGAAGCTCTTGGCTAGCCTTAATCTCAGGTGGCACTGCCTCATTCAAAACTGCATCACTCTCCTCCTCAGAAGGTGCCCATGTTACTCTGGCATCAGAGAAAGGAATGAACCGGGGAACCTTCTCCGTCTCGGAATCCCCAATGCCGTCGAGCCTCCATTGGTCATAGGGCAGAGGAAATGGCACCCTCTTGCAGTGCGTTGAATAAATCCAATTCTTCCGACCGTCCACCTTCACCACTGTACGGGTAGCAAGGAGGATCTGGAAAGGCCCCTTCCACCGGGGCTCCAGACTGCTTTTGTGCTGAAAGTGGCGAACCAACATGAAATCCCCAGGCCAGAGGTAGTGGCCTGGTCCCTCTGGAGCGGATGACAAGGCCTCTTGAATCTGCTGATGAATAGAACGCAAATTTTTAGTCAACTCACATAAATAATCTATCAACAAAGGGTGATCTATCTCGGAAAAGTAGCGGGGTCTCGGAACGCCCCAGACATTAGCGGGCCTACCAAAAACAACCTCATAAGGGGACAACCCTGTTCTAGTATGGGCTGTAACTCTTGTCGACAGCAAAGCCAATGGTAAAGCATCTGGCCACTTCAATCCTGTACTCTCCTGAATTTTGGCCATCTTTAGTTTGAGTGTACCACTGTACTTCTCAACTAAACCTGCTGACTGAGGGGGATTCTCAGCATGAAACTTTTGCTTAATGTGCAGGCCATTGCACACCAACTGGATGACTTTCGAATTAAAGTGGCTGCCGTTATCACTCCAAATCAAACGGGGCAAACCAAAGCGAGGGAAGAACTCCTTTAAAAGAGCCTTCGCCGTCCCCAAAGCTGTATTCTCCTTAGTAGGATAAGCCTCAACCCATTTACAGAATGCACAGACCACCACTAACACATACTTCAGATTATTCACCTGTTCCATCTCAATGAAGTCCATTTGAAGGACTTCAAAAGGGAAAGAAGGGGGTGCAAAATTATCGGGAGGTGTGGGAGTACCCTTTCCAGGATTGTACATCATGCACACCATGCAATGTTTTACTAAATGGCTAGCCGTCTTTGGGATATTATCATTCTGCCATACAGGGTCTAGCAACTTGCAGATACCCCTAGCACTAATGCGTGCTGGTCCATGAGCCAAAGTGACTAGAGGAAGAACATATGCATATGGCAGCATCCATCTCTGCTTCCCCGACTTATCTATCCAGCACCCATCATCATCCAATTGTGCTGTGCTTTCCTGCCATATTGCTAATTCTTCTACCGTCACCTCGCTCTGTATTTCTTTCACGTTATCTAGTGTGTCCTCAAACATCGTAACTTCTGGCACTCATCTAGCAGGACCTGCTACAAACAGTTTTTCATCTTAGATCGGGCCGTCTCCTTAGCTGTTTGATCTGCAAAAGCATTTACCCTCCCCACATCATCAGTAATTGCTTTGTGAGCTCTACACTTCACTATTGCCAGTTTCTTGGGCAGGGTTAAAGCCGACAGAAGCCTATTTATCAAAGGGCCATGTTGAATTTTCGAACCATGGGAGGTGAGAAATCCTCTCTTGGCCCAGAGCCGCCCAAAATTATGAGCGACTCCGAAGGCATACTGGCTATCAGTATAAATATTGACCCCCAATCCCTGACTCAACTCGCAGGCTCGCATTAGAGCTACCAGCTCTGCAGCTTGGGCCGACTGATAGGGAACTCATGATGTCTCAACTATCGTGTGCAGTGTTGTGATTGTATAAGCAGCAGTTGTGGTGCCATCCGGTAATTTAAAACAAGAGCCATCGACATATAGTTCCCCTTGGGGGTCAGGTAAGGGAACATCAGTCAAGTCTACCCGTCCCTTCGTCTCCTCTTCCGTCCGAAACATACAATCATGTATGTCTATTTCCTCACCCTCCGAAGGGAGTAGTAGTAACGTGGCAGGGTTCAGAGTGGCACATCTTTTAATAGTAATGTGTGGTGCAAAGAGGGTTAGCTCATAGCCAGTCAGACGTGCACTGGTAAGATGCTGTGTCTTTGTTCTGTTCAAAAGCGTATCCACAGCATGAGATACCATAACTGTGAGATCAGTATCAAGAACAAGCCCTGCCGATTGTCGAATAGAGACGGCCACAGCCGCGGTCGCATTTAAACAGCTCGGGAGGGCTTTCGCGACTGGATCAAGCACAGCAGAAAAATACGCACATGACCTCTGCTTACCTCCAAAGGCCTGTGCTAAAACAGAAAGCGCACAACCGGCCGACTCGTGTACATATAACACAAACGGCTTGTTGTAATCGGGTGTGCCAAGCACAGGAGCAGAGCAAAGCGCAACCTTCAATTGCTCAAAAGCTTGATGACATTCAGGCGTCCAAGGCAAAGGTTCATGCACATCTTTAGTTGTTAAATATAGCAATGGCTTTGTTAGTAAAGCAAAATTCGGTATCCAATGACGACAATAGGAAGTAATACCAATGAAGGCTCGTACATCCCTTTGGGTCCTTGGAACAGGCATGTTAACTACAGCAATAATACACTCAGGAGTTAGTTTCCGACCCTCCTTCGACAGTAGGTGACCTAAATAGGTGACCTCCTGTCGACAATATTGAAATTTTGAAAAGGGCACATTGTGTCCATGTTGAGCCAAATGCAGCAATAATTTTACTGTATCTTCTTTACATCCTTCCTCAGTATCGGACGCAATCAAAAGATCGTCCACATACTGTAACAGTACATTACCTGGGGGAAGGGTGAGGGAGTCTAATTGACCCTTCAAAGCCTGGCTATATATGCTAGGACTCTCAGTGTACCCCTGAGGAACTCGACAAAATCTAAAACTACGACCTGCCAAGGAAAATCTGAAAAGGTGCCTGCTATTTGGATGAACAGGGATGCTAAAGAAGGCATTCTTCAAATCAATAACAGAAAAGAATTTAGTAGAAGAAGGAATCATAGTCAAAAGAGCAGTAATGTCAGGAACCACGGGAAACTGAGTAGCCACAATTTTATTAACTTCGCGCAGATCAATCACAAAACGATAAACATCAGCAACATCATCAGAGGAACCCGGAGGTGGCCTCTTAAGAACAGGAAGGATCGGACTATTAGACACATTTGCCGCTGTCTACTCTACAACTCCTGTAGGAGAAACCGCGCGATCTATGACGACCCGATTAACGGAACACAGGTCAGCCATCCGTACCCATAAGACTGAAGCCAGATTGGTCAAACACTATGGGGCCGATTCCGATTCGGGCCGGAAATCTCCCCGACCGAGCCAGACCCGGAGAGATTTCCGACCGAATCGGACCCGTGCAGTCCGACCGAACGAGTACGATGCGCACGTATGCCATCGGACTCGAGTCGGTCGGACTCCCATTGAAGTCAATGGGAGCCTGTCGTACAACGCGTACGCGGGCTCCCATTGACTCAATGGGTGCGATGCGGACAAGTGCGCCCCCTACAGCGTGTACGCGGCAAAGCGATTCGCGCCGTACACGCACAGGTAGGGGGGACCCATGGGTCCCCCCTGTGTGCGACTCGCGCGGCTACGCTTACAGGGGGGTCCGACACAAACCCCCAAAGTACGGCTCCGACAGCTCTTTCGAGCCGGAGTGCGCGGCTCGGTCGGATTGCTCGCGGCGCGCATCGTACTTACCCGGCCGGGGAACGTCTCCATTGCGCGGTGCGAGTCGTGTCCGTGCGAGTCGGTCGGTGCGGTTCGACCCGGGATCGAGTCGGTCGGAGCGGTCGGGACGCCCGGACGAGTCGGTCGGCGAATACGCATCGTACTCGCTCACCCGGACGCGCGTACGGATCGGTCGGGAAATAGGGCTCCGAATCGGATACGGTTAAGCCGAATCCGATTCGGAGCCCTACCGGCCGAGATCGGAATCGGCCCCTATATGTAAGCACAGCACACCACCAAAGACATACGATGGCTCATCCTGGAGAAAATACGGATTAATTCAGGGAGCATAAGTACCAATATATGTAAATGCAGAGAGGTATATTGGATTTTTTCTCTGGATACTTACAAAAATGGGATGAACAATGAAATTCCATGGGACCAAGTGATCAGATATAACAACACTTAATACTGTCCCATTCACATTTTTACACTGGCTTATGTGAACTGATGATGGCATCTGTTAAGATGGCTTAACCATTGGCAAAATCAAAAAACGGGGGAGAAAGAGGGATATGCTAGGTCCACCCTCCTAATTCAATCATGAACCCACAAAAATCTGAAATCTTGGATAAAGAACCTAGCTAGTAAAAAAGAAGAAAAAGGTTTTCCGCTCAGTCAGAGTCGGAAAAAATGGCAAGAAAGGAAAAATGTCCTTTCTTGAGTCCCCTCACTCACCAGGTTTCCCCACTGTGACATGCTTCATCATAGGGGCCATCCCAACCCGCTGCGGGTTGGGGCTTGCTACGACTTGCGACACTACGTAGGAGCACTTATTGTGAGTGACTATGTGTAGTGCGGTGGTGTAAGTGGAGTGGGTGAACTAAAAATATCTAACTAGTGGGCGAAATAGTTTTATTCTGGCTCCTAGTTGATATGTTAAAAAATGGGGTCGGTCTCTAGGGTTCCTGTCTGCAATGGGTCAGGAGTCCCTAGTGGATGTCAACTAGTTTCGAGCTTCCCCAGTGCTCTTCTTCAGGACAAACAGGGTCCAGCCCTGTGTGTACCACTCCTAAAGTGACCTAAAGTGAGGAAAAAAAGGTGGCGCTGCAACTATTAAGCAAGCGAGGTTAATACATATGATACAATGATCACGTCGTATCTGTAATTAGAAATGAAAACAACATTATCACGTACAACCTAAACCATGTGGTGTAGGTGAATTCTTAAGACCGCAATGCAACAAATCACTCATCCATTATGGGTGTGTATCCTCAAAGCTCTCACGCGCTTAGCTATGCTAGGTTAAGAAGGCGATACACGCTCCTTATTCAGCCACATATGATTGTGACATCGTCAACCAGTGCTTGGTACAAGTTAAAAACGAAAAAGTCACCACGTGACATTACCCATAAAAAACATGACGACCTAACGACAGGTGTTTTTAGTTACGTTCTAATCTCAAGTCAAGCTATCTTAGTGAAACTCAAAGACATGCAAGTTTGTATAAGCCTCTTGTAATTCCTATGGTGATGTTTAGTAATGCGATAAATTATAGAACCGCAACTGGTCTGAACAAAGACAAACAATACGACGAAAAAACCACATATATGGAGAAAACAACTTACTGGTTAAATAGCAAAATTGTGCTTCATGGTCTCTGAGGGACTTGAGAGGTTCGGTCTCGAACGCTACGGAAGAAAAAAGCAGGACAAAGCGTTGTTGAAAGCTTCGTTGCTAAGGAAAAAGATGGGGCGGGTGCGCTGTGGATGTTTCCGCTGGCTGCCCGGTCCGTTCCTACAAAGGAAATCAACTTACTTGGAGATAATATCCTCTCGGGCCTGTTCACCTGCTTTCCCTCGCGACCGCATATTAGCGAGTCTTTCCCGGGTGCAGGTTTAAGTATGAAGTGTTTCCGCCTAGTCATACGGTGAAGACTAGAGCGGAAAACTTCACAAAATGGCCGCCGCGTTTGGCTAAGAAGGACGGCCTTTTTGGAAGGATTAAAAGTGCGCGGACTTTGCAGCAGTAGGTGCCTAATGTGAAATAATGGATTGAAATTTAAAAAAAATTATTATTATGGGAAAATATATGTTAATGAAAATTATCACATAAAGGGAAGGAAAACAATACGTACATGTAGACAAACGCGGTGTGCCTAGCAATGAGTTTGTGGATAAAGGAGGGCTTATGTTACCTCTATCATATATGGGGTACTCTGTTACAAAAAAGGTTATGAATATTCATGAGGGCTTCTGTTATCTCTTTCATAATTCGGGGAGTGTGACAATACATGAAGGGGTCCCGTTAGTATAGCAGAGTGGCTTTATGAATCTTGTGTGCCCTGACTAAGGTGTTAACGAGAAATAGATAACTCAGTAGTATGATACAGTTGCGGTTTCCTCTGTGGTTTCATCTTGAGAAATGGCCCCACGGAATGCTGTCGTTGAGACCTTGGCTATCGGTACGCAATTTGAAAACCCAGCGTTGCTCTTTCTCGAGTAATTTTTGCTCAAGGTTGTCATTGCTTTTGACATGTTCAAGGACCACCCATTTCATGTCGTTGGGTGTGTGTTGCCTTTCAATAAAGTGTGTTGTCATTTTTATTGTTGCCCGCTTGCACCTGATGTTACTGCGGTGCTCGACAATCCTAGAACTCACTTTTCTAGTGGTCATCCCTACGTAGTGAAGGTTGCAGGTGCAGGTGATCAAGTATACTACCCCTGTGGTGTTGCAATTAGTAAAAATGCGTAGTTCCCAGGTCATTTGATTGTTGAATGCCACTTTTTTGGTGGCTGACGTCAGGTGGCAAACACTGCAGTTACTGCATGGGTAATGTCCAGCAGGTAAAGTGTGCAGGGTCTTTTGCCCATCAGGTTTGGTGTTGTTCTTGGGGCGAGTATGGACAAAGTAGTTTTTCAGGTTTTTCCCTTTTCTGTGGCTAAACATAGGTCTAGGTATGTCTAAGTTTGCACTGTTCAGTGTCCGCCAGTGTTTTTTGATGATCTTGGTCACCTTGTTTGACGCAATGTTATAAGTGGTTATACAAATTGGTCTTTTGTCTTGTATGGTGTTTTCTTTTTGTCTGGGTTCAAGGAGAGCTTCTCTGTGGTTGTTTGCTGCTCTTTTTTTGGCTGTTGAGATTAGATGTTTTGGATAGTGTCTTGCTTTTAGTTTTTCTGATAGGTCTTTTGCTTGGATGTTATAGTCTTCTTTTTCAGTTCAATTTCGTCTCAGACGCAAGAATTGTCCGAAAGGTAAGTTGTCTTTCAATTGCTTTGGATGGAAGCTGTCGTAAATTAGAAGACAATTCCTAGCTGTCGGTTTAAAATGCGTGGTTGTAGTCAAACCACCTTGATTTGCCATGATGTTTAGGTCCAGGAAGACCAAATGGGACCTACTCATAGTGTGAGTAAACTTTAAAAAAGGGGTCCTGTAGGTTCAGCCAACTGATGAAATTCGTGGCCTCAGACTCATCACCTTCCCAGATCACAAGCACATCATCGATGTAGCGTTTCCAGAGCTTTAGGTTTCCGATGTGTGGATTTTGGTAGTTTAGTATCTTCTGTGTTTCAAGGTGATGAACGTAGAGTCCTGTTACACTCGGCGCAAAAGTGCTCCCCATACTGGTACCGTGCACTTGGCGGAACAAAGTGTCTTCGAACCTGAAGTAATTCTCCGTTAGGGCCAGCCGGCAACATTCAAGGACTACGTGTCTGGGTGTGTGGTAAACCCATGGGTTTTCAAAGAGTACTTCTTCAAGAATTTGTAAGGTTTCTTTGTGCGGTAGATTGGTGTAGAGGCTTTCCACATCAAGCCCAATTAGGATGTTGGTTGTTGGATTGAATTGTAGGTCTTGTAGGAGGCACAGAACTGCTTTTGTGTCCTGTAGGTACGTACTAGTACTTTGTTTGATGGGTCGTAGGAAAGCGTCGGCAAATTTTGAGAGCGGTTCCAGAATTGACCCAATGCCTGACACTATTGGTCTTCCTGGTGGTTTTTCCATTGACTTATGGATTTTGGGAATGGTGTAGAAGTAAGGAATCGTAGGGTTGTTGTTTTCCAAAAAATCCGCTTCTTTCTTAGTTATCCAGTTATTCGCTGTGGATTCTTCCACCAGGTAGGCGATTTCTACGCGTAAGCGTTCCGTCGGGTCTTCCTTGATTTTAGTGTAGTTTCTTTCGTCCGCCAACAGTTGTAGGTACACTTCACGATATGCAGTAGTGTTTTGTAGTACTATGGCGCCGCCTTTGTCTGCTGGTTTTATAGTAACTTTCTTCTCCAATGCCAATTGTTGTATGACCTCATGTTCTTTCTTGCTTGTGTTGTGGTAAGTTTTTATAGACCTGGGGTCTATTTCAGACACTTCCTTAAGGACTGCTTTTTCAAAAGCCAGCAGTTCCACAGGAAGACTAGCCGCTGGTGGTGTAAAGTTAGACTTTTTGTGGAGACCTGTGTCGCTTTCCATATTATTAGTAGGTGATTTGTCTTTGAAGTAAACCTGGAGTTTAATTTTCCTGATGAACTCGTTGAGTTCACTGCAGAGTCTGAATTTATCCATGCTCGGAGTTGGCACAAAACCAAGTCCTTTTTCTAGAACTGATTTTTGTGTTAAAGTCAAATTGATGTCTGACAGGTTTACCACTAAACAGGGTGGTTGCTGGTTGTTTGGTTGTCCGGTGGGCCCATGCTCCTGGTATGGCTCCTCCATTGGCAGCCATCGGTTTTATTTATTTATTTTTGTTATTTTTTGCTTTTTTTAGAAATTCTGACACTGCATTAAAATCACATACATTAATGTGATTTTTTCGCTCTGCATAAGATTATGGGTTACTCAAACCCAATTATGAGCAACAAGTATCTGCATACTTGCATTCTAAGATTTCTTTAAAATACTAGCCCTGTATTTTTCAGTTACCATTATAGCGTTTTTTTGAACGCTATAAGATGGCCGCCACATTCGTTTACACAGCCTTGACTGTGGCTTAAAGATTGCTGACACGCCCACTTTTGATCCTCTGTCGACATCCGGACTAACCCGCCTTGCAGGCTCTCACCTTGGCGCGGTTTTGTTCACCGGCAGGTATTTAACTACTTGCGGCTAGCCCGTCCCCGGCAGACTTCATCTGCGCACCTCACAACGTGGACGAGGTGCAGCGCAGACCGTTGGGCTTGATCTTTTTCTTCTATCTGACCCGTAGGTCGGGATCCATTCCTTGATGAAAACTAAGTCCATGTTGAGCTCCGGTGAAATCAACATAGCTTCCATTATCGGTAAGAACCTCTAGAATCTTTTTTTTAACCCAAGTTCTACCGGCTTAAAATGGAGCATATCTTTTGATGCTAAACCATATGCAATGTTCACTCTAGATAAATTGGCCACAGTAATATTTTCCAAATCACGCATTACGTGAAACTACCACCCGGCATATTCTCTAGGAGCCTCTCATGGACCCCGACTTCCGTTTCATCCTTGTTTCCTGTGTTTACCCCTTTCAGTGTGGGATATCGGCATCCTTTCTGTACCTTAATGAGAGGCGGCAACTTTCTTTTTACCGCAAAGATTTAAAGCGTAGGTAAGCATCCATCCTCGCTTGTCTCATGTAATTAGAAGACCATATTAGTAGTCCCCATCCAAAGCTAAAACATATGTAGTGTCCACTCTAGATAAATTGGCCGTAGCAATGTTTTCCAAATCGCGCATTTCGTGAAATCACCATCCGGCCTATTCACTAGGAGTCTCTCATGGACCCTGATTTTTGTTTAATACCCCTTTTTCTTATGTTTACCCCCTCTAGTGTGGAATATCGGCATATTTTCTGTTCCTTAATGAGGGGTGGCTATTCCCTCTTTAGCGCAAAGATTTAAGCGAAGGTAAGCATTCATCCTCGCTTGTCTTATGTAATCAAAAGACCTCATTAGTAGTCCCCACTCCAAGCTCCTGAGCAATTGTTTGCTCTCGACCTGGCCGCTTGCTATTGGCATCGCCCTGGTCAGAATACCATATTGACTAGACTGTTCTTTTTATCCTTTCGGTAGGGTGGGCACGCATCTTTAACCTTGTTCATTCGTAATTTCGTTAACGGCCATCCACGGAATATTCCAACATGGCATTTGATTTAAGGGCCTCCAGATCTGATGTGTGCCATCGGCTACCATCACTAGAGGTAAGCCCTTCATTATTCAGGTTACATGGCTTAATCTGCACACGAGATTACCTCATATCATTCTCTTCTTATAGAGAAATAGGCTAACTATTTATAGTTGTCTAAACATCTTTTTGATTTTATTTTTCCCTGTAAATAGGTCCTTTAAAAATTCACAATCATCATAATTTTCCTTCATTTACTGCCATTGGTCGGATGCCCCCCTTTTTTCTATTAAGGTAAACTTCTTACCAGAGCCTTTTAGCGTATCCATGTTAAATGCACTGGCAAAATCTCTGTTTATTCCTCATTCATTCATGCATGCACTTAGTGGTCTGCAGTTCACTTTATTAGCAACCTGAGTGTTGCACTTGAGTCTTTATCCTGGTTACACTTCTTATTTTTTCATTTTCTATTTTTCCAATCACAGAATGATATTTGGTGAAGGGAACTTTCGTGACACTGTTTTGTTTGTCACACTCAGAATGCTTTAACCTACTCTCTTTCAGTGTGTCTTTTCTGTCCTGTGACAAGTTCTTTTAATAATGATTTTAAACATCATTTCTGACTCTTTTTTAGGGCAGAATTTTCAGTAGGACCTATCGATGTTACTGATATGGTTTTTCTATATGCACCCTGTTTAGGTTTCATTATTAACAATTACATGGCTTCCTGATGAAGGCGCATCGCCGAAACGCGCGTAGGACACAGATTTTCAAGAGCCATGCCAAATATGATTGTCCTTCAATGAAGTGAAGTGATTTGTTTTGTACAATCCATGTTCCTCTTTTCAAAAAAATATATACATTTTATATGACATTTTCACATACAATACTGTGTACTAATAGGCACTGTGTGAATTTATCAGCATGTCTGACTATTTACTCTAGGAAACATGGATATTCAATGTAGCCGAATGTATTAAATTCATCACCATTGTGCACATTGTGAAACTGTCTTCAAGGGGAAAACGACTCTTTTGTTCCCTCTTTTTTATTCATAATAAGATAAAATTGTCTATATAAATAAAATATATTTTTGATACCTAAAACATGGGTGGTTATAAATTGTTTATGTAAATATTTAGGTCCATGTTTGTAACCAATTTCCTAAATGTTTTGTTTACACTCGATATATATACCGATTTAGGAAATTTTGTCAGGGGTACCCCTATTTTTACACACATCCTCTACAACTCCTGACTGAATCAAATCTTGTATTATGCGCAACAACGCCTGTTCTCCTGCATGCGAAATTTTATACTGAGGGATACGAGGCAATATGACATTTTCTTTAACCTGAATAGAAACTGGAGGTATCTGCAAAAGTCCTACATCTGTGTCGCTTGTGGCCCACAACACAGATGGGACATCCTTAAACTCAACTGGGAGGGTGGCATCTTTAGACAAAAATTGCATAGTACGTACTACTAACCACACTTGGACCCATTGTCATATGGACACCATCCGGAGAACAGTAAATAGTAGCATGTAACTTCTTCAACAGATCTAATCCCAACAGATTCTCTCCACAATTTGATGTTAATAAAAACGGCAAATCAACGGTGAAGGGGCCTATAGTCAAAGCGAGGTGTTTGGAGATGGGGCACACCAGAAAAACCAACCAAAACATTGTTATGGCCAGACAGGGCTGCCCCAGGGACCAGTGACCTCGAAACAGAACTATTCATTGCTCCTGTATCCACCAAAAATTTCTTTTCCGAGCCCTGCAAATCCACACTGATATAAGGTCCATGCTGATCTACAGGTATCGGAACTGGACCCTTACCCTGTCCCTGGCTGTCCTAGCTGTAAGACATCCCCGTCACCTCATCCAAATCATAATCATCATGATAATACTGTTGTCTCCGAACGTCATCAAAGTAATTTTGATCGGAACGGCCTAGTGATGTCCTAGTAGCCTGATCTCCAACCTGACTTCATGCTCCCTGGCCTCGCCCTCTCTCCCCCCGTCCTCTAGGAGCTGCAACCTTTTGCAGCAAAACTGGGCACTCGCTGCGCCAGTGCCCTTCCTCCTTGCAATATGCACATTGATTTGGGCCCACAGGCACAGCATTTCGGCTCGTACGAGGCAGCTGCCTGGCCGGTCCAACACCTCGACCCCTTCCCTGCCCCCTGGATGCCTGCTGCATCAATACCTTCGTCTTCAGCTCCTTTGTCTTCTTTTCTACCTTCTCTTTCTCCTCGTTCTCTCTATACTCATAATACTGAGCCATACTCAATATCACCGAAGGGGTAGAAGTAGTCCACATACTCTCAGCAGCCTGCAACCGGGTTGCAATCTCTGGGAGCAAATTCGTGACAAACCTGTTGATAAACAATTGGATACCCCCTTCCAAAGACAAATCCTGGCCACTAAAATCCAAGAACACACCTTCGAACTGGGTAATGAAATCAGACACACTTTCATCTTTCTTCTGATGACATGTGGCCAGCTTATCCCAGTCCACCTTCTGAGGTGGGATAAGAGAGTGCATATAGGTAATAATGCGGTCTGGCAAAGCCAAGATCTCAGCCTTGGACTTTTCACCAGGCTTCCTCTCCTTATCCCATGTCCTAATCTCGTCCCAAGTACCACCCAATTCTAGGGCATGGTACTGAGTATGCACCTGTCGCCAGATATCCACTGGCACCAATAAGCCAAAAAACATTTCAATATCTGCCACCGCCATTACCGTCGATGCAGCAGCCTCTGTCAATTCTTTATAGTACGCAGTAGGATTTTTTCTGGGGTCGGGTAACTGAGCCTTAATTAAGAGGACTTCACTCCTCTTCCATGGAGTATAAACCCATTGTTCTTGAAAACGGGCCTCTACTCGTTGCCTAGTCACCTGATCGTGCTGATCACGTAGCTCCGGTATCTCCGGGTGGAAAATGGGGTGAACTTCCCTCATCGGGAACTGAGATATCATCGCCGGAGATTTCTGATGCAATCTACCTCGATATCCAATCAATGTGGTAACACTAGCGAAAACCTCATTTGGAGCCATGCCCGTGGCATACACTTGGTCCCTAATATCATAAACAGCCTGAGGTGCAACACCTTTAAAACACTGTTCCCATAGTCCAATCAAAGTAGCCGACATGTGCTTAAGGGCATGCTGCTGGACAAACGCCTCATAGTCCTTTAACACACTCCATACATCTTCAACACCATAAATAGGATTACGGCCCACTGGACAGCCTGATTAGCCACCATCGTTTTTTCCATATCTCCCACATCAGATCGAATCAACATCCGTCCCAATCGCTCCTTTGCAACTGCCCCATCCCCGTCGTCCTGGCCACGCACCGGTGTCTCGGCACCTAACAAGGGGGCAGAAGAGAGAAGAGGGGACAACACAGTAATCGAAGGGGGAGGCATCAAGGTCAACATCGGCTGAGTAGTAAGTGTCTGTGAAGGAGAGAGTAACGACGTAACAACAGGAGTGGCTGAAAGACTAGCAACCACGGCGACTGTGGGGGACGGAGCCAAAGAAGAAGCTGGTGATGCCGGAACCAAAGCACTTTGATCAATACCAGAAACAGCAGGAACGGGGGGGCAGAGGCAGATGGCAAGGGCTGTGGGACGACAGGATATATTCTATGCGGGGCATAAGGGGGAGACGGTCTGTCTTCCAATAATTCTTCCACAAAAGTGTCTGTCTCCTCCCTAGCAACATAGGACTTATCACATTGCAATCGAAACCTCCTATCGGCACATTCTATACCCTTCTCCACTTTCTCCTTATTATGGGCCACTGCTTTCTGAGTCAATGTCTGCGTTTTCTCCCTCCGCGCCTTCCTTTCCGCCTTCATTTGTCTCTGTTTAGCTTCCTTTCGCCATACCTGAAGATAATCAAACATCGACTGCCTGCTACGTTTAGCAAACTATTTTTCCTCCAAATAATTCAATTTCTGCTCATCAAAGGTGCCCATTGACAGCCACTGCAATTCAGCGTTGTCCCTCGTATATTTGTGCCATAGTGTACTAAATATAATGGGGCCAAGGCCGTATTTGACATACATGTCATAATTCGGAGTGCCCTCCGCAGGTGCGGGCTGCTTTTCCTCCAATCGAGCATCAGCAGAACAACAACGACACTCCACACAGCACAACTTACTCCAGCAAGGCATTCTGCTCACACAAATAAACACATTCACCACACAATTACACTAAAATGCACTCGTGCTTTTACCAAAAGTCGCTTCCGCGGATTGCATCATTCACAAATTAACAAAATGGTACCATATTAAAAAGATATTCAAAATCAAATGCAAGCGCTTGTCTAAAACTTATTCCTAAACCAACCAAAGTACCCACCAAACAAATGTCATGACGACAGAGAACCAAACAAGCTCACCTGGTGCACACAGGTCAAACAAATTTATTCTCCACTGCCGACTCTTCAGACCAAACGCTCAGATCCAAGGGTTTTGCCATTCAGGACCCCAGTCAGGATGACCACTGGGCAGGGCACCACCCGATCAGACAGGCGGGGCAACGTGCAGGAGTCCCCCAATCAGCCTATCCGACCCTCCGCGGCCCCGTCCTCCTCACCCGTCCGGGGGTGAGGATGAGGTCACCCGATGGAGTCCCTGTTCGGGCGCCAACTGAAGGAAGTGACCCGAAAAGGGCCACTCAGGTCACTCACGACCACCTTCTCTGCCTTCCTACAAATGAAGAGTCGGTCAGACAGTAGAGAACACAAACCAGATTATTTATTGATATTACACTGCAGCGGAGCCCAGTCTGACCAGCCTCCTGAGATGGCTGTCAAGGGACTGGACCCTGTAAGCATAAAATTACATTATGTACGTTGCGGAGTCCACAAAGGCCCGCCTACTATGGAAAAACACTAGTAAGTGTCGTAATACAATGGGGGTGCAGAACATAAGTTTCAATTCTGCAACCGGGCACAAGCTATCTACTGCCCAAGGTCGTCTGGCCTATCCTCCCCACCAGACAGGTGGGAGAAGGACTCTATCTAATGGGAAAGGCATGCACTAACAAAGACAGTTGCAATTGCAGGAAGAAAAGCTCAACCTTGGGAAACGAAACTTACAAAAGACCATTTCATGAAAATAACCAAGCAGCAGTTTCGATTATAATGCAAAATGGCGTCCAGATTGCAAGATGGTTTGGCGAATGCTAAGATATACAGAGAGAAGGGCCTTCCAGTATTAACACAAGGCATTAGATCTCCATAGGGGGGTCTCTCTCATCACCTTCCCCTCCCATCTAGTATATCTTGTCACCCTCTTCTATATTGCAGTGACTAAAGCCATCACAACAAGAGCTTAATCACACAGCTCTTACTATACAGTCGTAGCATGTAAACCCCCCGGTCCATCACCCTGTGTCCACCATCATCACAGGTTCCTGCTGGGAGGAGAAGGTTCACTCATTGCTAACTGCAACTGGGTAGATCAATGATAAAGCAGCAGATCGGAGAGCACTATGCCCTCTCATACTGGCCCCTAGGGAGGGTGGCTAACGATATTCAGAGGGTGCCGCCATTCCAAAGCAGCATACATGTCACGGATTCAATTGAGTAGAAAATACATCAGGAGATCATGCATCATATTTTGTAGCCCATAGAGAAACTTGAGCAGCGTCACCATTTTGTAAATGGCAGCCCTGTCCAGCAGTAAAAGGGGGAGACCCCACCAGTGTTCCACATCCCTTCTATAATCCTCCAGGATCTCCCCAGGTTCTGATTATACAATTCTGTCTGGTCTAATGTCACGTAAATGCCCAGGATATTGATTTCAGTCTGACCCCACACCGGTGGGGGTGGTCGCCCAGCCCGTCTGCGGCACCGGAAGTGCCATGGATTTCTGCCAGTTAACCTTACACCGAGTATTTTGTGAGTATATACTATATCAAAAACTTCAAGAGCTCTCGGTTACAACAGTAACGGGTCTGCCAGGTACTTCTCGTTTACGCTTCAGATCCTGGTTATGTTTATGGTTTCCTTAATGCTTTGATTCCACTTCCTATGTTGACCGCAGCATTTAGATTGGACCACCCTACAAGTCTTATGAATTTGGGAGGGAGGGACAGGAAAGAGAGAAGGAAGAGGAAGGATTTACCCGTATGGTCTGCTCATCCTCTGTGATGCCTCTTTTTGACTAAAGACAATATGATGGGAGGGACTTGCAGGGATGGACGGTATCAGAGCCCTCCAGGGTGCCAATTAGATGTGGTAAATCTCTTCAGACAATAAAAAAGCCTGCCCATTTTTGTATTGAATGGTTAGTAAAAGTGGATTAAGGTGTTCTGCAAGCATTTCTAAAACTGAACGGGAGAGACAGGAGTGAGAGGAGGAAAGGTTGAGAGACAGAAATGTACCTGGATGGCCTGGATTACAGGCCTACTCTATGAGATTACGACTGCACAAAACATTATTCCTAGAATTAGTTTTAAACATTTACCATTTGCCTGGAAACGTGAATTTAATTTAGTTAAAAAACATTCTATTTTCTTCAATTTTGCATGTCTTTATTTTTGTTGGAAACTTCAACTTAGAAATGGTAGTCTGCCTCAATTTTTATTATACAGAATTGTTAAATTGGCAAAAAAAGTAAGTGCCGGTGGCCAGATTTTTTGGGGGGACTCACTGTGGCACTATCAAATGCTAGAATCGCCAAATACCAAACCTGCCTAATTGTAATCCCACCTCATGCCTTTCTTCCACTTCCTTACATTCTTTATATTTCGTATCTCTTGTCATTAACTCACACTTTAAGGTTTTTTCTCATCTTTGCTCTCTCTCTCTTTCTCCTCCTCCATTCTCCATTTTCTGTCTTTCTATCTCTTACTCTGGGTCAAAGTCTGATGATGAAAAATAAAGTTCCCAGTTAGCTTGTGTGAAAGAATTTACCATTCAAGGTCACCTTTTGTGAATACCTTGCACTTGCAAATCATGCCATTTGTGCGTATATATCAGACTTGTTCACTAAAGCCCTATTATGACTTGGACAGTACTGTCGGGGTGCAAACTCTGCACCTGAGCATTTCGGTACCATGCAGTAACACCCCGTGAGTACTGTGCAATGACGAGTTACACCCCATTAAAGGGGGAATAAAGATGTGGGTCCGCTTTTACCTGGCGTAAAACTGCACTGAATTCCCTCCTGTTCAGTGGGGTTTATTGCTCACATTTTAACCTGCTCTCTGAAAGAATTCCTGGTATTTGTCAAGCACAACATGCAAGAAGCAGTACAAACCTAGCTCAATTACTTGAACCTTGACAGCTTTGAAACCCACCTTTCAGTGAATGCCAAGTCAGCTGGATTCACCCTGGACAACAACCTTACCCGTTAGCAGCACATTGCCAAAAAACACCAAAAAAACACAAAGACAGCTTGGTACCAGCTATCTCTTTTAAACAAAGAGAAATGTTTTCTTCCAAAATGTGACTTCAGACCTGCTGTTCAAGCCCTCATACTCTTACATTTGGATGCTGGTAACATCGTGCTCCATGGCCTCCCAGACTCTACACTGGAACCCCATAAAGGTATCGCACGCGGCAGCACCTCTCATCCAGGGACTGAAGAAATATAACCAGATCACCCCCATCCTGATGGAACTCCATTGTCTCCCTTTGCCAGCCATACTATCTTCAAAACCCGCTGCATCCTTTACAAAGCCATCACAAGCAGCAACCTCACTTATCTTGAAGACAAGCTCACCATCTCTTTTGGTACTCGTCAAACTCACTGCCATGACACCATCATACTGCAGACTAAGAAATGTAAAAAAGAAAAAATACAGCAAGCTTTTTCCATCTATACACCCAGGATGTGGAACAGCATCCTCAAATCCATCATGAGCATCTGAAAGCCGTTCCAA
The DNA here is from genome assembly GCA_963921515.1 of Calotriton arnoldi. Lineage (NCBI taxonomy): Eukaryota > Metazoa > Chordata > Amphibia > Caudata > Salamandridae > Calotriton > Calotriton arnoldi. The sequence goes on from CAWUFW010016875.1 coordinate 43,784, forward strand.
TTCAGGAAAGAGTTGACGACCCACCTCTTTAAAGAACACTACACCACAATGCTTTAACAGCCTTTGATCCCGTAGAGAGCTATGCTGTGTTTTGGCTAGGCTTGCACTATAGAAATACCACATGCATACATGCATTCTTTCCTGCATTCTCTGTTGGGGCCTGCCCCTCAGCAAACAACCGTCCTACAACATGTGATGACTGGTGTCCAGCCTCTGCTAGAGGTGATCTTGACAGCCTTTAGGGGAAGCCCCATACTCCACCCCCACTCCCCCCTTTGCCGTTTCCATGACGACCATTTGCAGCTTCCCCCACTTCCTTGTTGAAAGTCTCTGAAGCAGAAATTCCGCGAGCAGGAGCCTGACACTGGAGAAGGATAGAGGGCTGAGCATTTGCCTGCTCTTTCAGGAGCTGACAGGTGTTCCGTGGAACAGGCACTGGGAGTGGGGGGGTGGGGTGAGGAGGTCTTAATCAGTCTGCTCTCCATGAGAGAGTAAGAAGGGAGAACTACCACTTCTCACCCCGCAACCAAGCAGCCATTCAGTGATGTTCCGGATTAAATGTGCAATATTGCTAAAGATTTGTGTTTTATTGCAATCCATAAGCCCTTAAGAAGATTCCGATCCTTTTTTACACATTGCTTATCAGCCCAGGAATTGGCAGCAGATCATTCCTTCCAGTAGCATAACGCAAAATGATGCCCACTCCCACCCCGCAGAATGTGGTGATGGGCCACTGTCGCTCCCAAATCTCAGGGGTATTCATAGGCCTTGGGCTGAAATAAGGCTCCCTGAATGGTAGGGGGCCCCGGCGCTGTAGAGGCTGCAGGGGTATGCGTTACGTCCATGATTCGTTTCAGTTGCATTTATGTCACAAATCCATGCAAAGATCGACAGCCGAGCTATCTATCTCTCAGGTTGTAATAATCCGACGACTGCAATTCTCAAATAGCTAAACTGTCCCTCAAGTTAAACATTTAACACACAGAGGTCTGGATTAGCGGATTTCACCCTGAAAGTCCCCCCATTGCATATATTTTTTGGATCTGGTGGGCTCTGAATCACAGAGCCTCCCCAGGTGCCAGCTTTGCTGTGCGTCCCACAGGTATCAGGAACAGTGCCCCGGGTACCAAAGGACAAACCAGGGGTAGAAGCTGCTCCCCCTGGCACGTCCTAATTGATGTCAGTAACGTTTCGATGAGCTATGGTGTGACTGCATAGTTTAGTGGCTATTTTTATGATAATCTGGCTAAAGCACTTTTCGGTATCGTTTGGGTGGGTCTATTAACCCCACCCACCAAAAGGGGACATTTTGTCTCTGCTTGCATGTGTGAGTGTGTTTGTGCTTGCACATGCCTGGCCCTGAGAATGAAGAGCACTTCAGGCGCAGAAGAATCTGAGGACCATCTCAGAGACCAGCGTTTGTTTGGGGAAAGCCGGTTAAATGAGAATCTAGATAAAAGGAGAGTCTCCAGGTAGGTGAGGATTTTGAAACAAACTGAAATGCAAGGTATCCTGTAAGGGGGACAAACTATCTCTGGAGTGTCACTCCACCTTAATGTTTTTTTTGACTATAAGGAAACCCTGATAAAATAATGAGGCAGAGGCCTCCAGCACTTCGAGGGGGAGGAGCTGTTTACAAACAGGTAAAGGTTTCCACATCGTAGGTATAAAATGGGGGGGGAGAGGATTGCAGCATTAGCTCCGAGCCCTCCATGGCAGCACTGGTTAGAGAAAGGATATTTGGGCCATATTTATGACCCGGTTTGCGTCGCACTTGCACCAAGCAACGTGGTGCAAGAGCGATGCAAACCTTAAATCAGATATATGAAGCTGCACAAAGCCACTTTGCGTGGCTCCAAAAATCTGGAGTATTGCAATGCAGCGCAAATCGTTGCATTGCTCTACTCTGCCTTGGGTAGGCATTCAGTGGGTGTTGCACGGGTGTTCCCACGCAACTCCCATGGTTTTTGACGCATTCCCAACATTTACAAGACTATGTAAACCTGGGGATGCGCCAAAAGATAGTCTTCCCTGGTGAGGCATAACGATGAGAAATGTCTTTATTTCTCCTCATTACTTCCTCTTTCTTTGTGCGATGCATTCTGCAGCATACATAGAGAGAGAATAAAGCCTCTCAGAAAGAAGCCTCTTCCTGCACAAAAACAATCCTGCCTACAACACAGGCACCCTTGCACCATGGTGCAAGGGTGCCTGCGTTGGAGCTAGGCTGCCAAAACAGCACCAGTGCATGGGAAAAGGACAGGAATGCGCAATATTGGATGAATATGGTGCATTTCTGCCCTTTGCCTGTGATGCAGGGCAAAGCAGCAAGGTGACTTGCTGCACTGCCATGCGCCCTTTGGTCTGTAGTGGTAACAAATGATTTGATTTGCAGGGCGTGCGGTACTTAGGAGCGTACCTGTAGATGGGGAATTTACTGTTCTCTTTAGTTTGTTTAGAGAAGGAGCACAAGCTCATTGAGTGTGCTACCCTGAGAGCCCTCTCCTCCAATCTCGGAATCCAGCGACAGTTAGGGTGAGCTGGCTGCTTGCTGTAGACCTCTTCAAGGCCTCAACCCTCTAATGCAGCAACCCTAATTGTAATTGCAATTCTATTTAAATAGCGTGTACTACCCCTGACAAGGCGTTTAAGCACTTTTCAACAAGCGAGACATTTTTCTGGAACCCTAAGGTGGATTAGTGGAGGGAAATATAAATTGTCATTGGGAGTGGTAGGCATGTGAGTCTGCTAGTTGAATGAATAAAATAAAGGATGGATAGAGGAGGATAGAGTTTGGAATGGGTTATTTGGGAGTTCATGGTAGTAAAAGTTCTCTTCCAGGGGATACTCATCAATAGTCATAAGCACTGAATAGTCCCACCCATGTGCGGGAACCCCAGAGCATATACAAAAATACATATATATATTATGTATGTTCAGCCACATAAACGTGTACGCAGTACCTTCAAACATACATATATACATGTATATACATAAACATGCAGCCTAAACATCATTTAAACAGGCTAAGATGCCAAAATTGCATTGGATTTTTCATTTAAAATAAAATAACCTTATATAGCATTTCTGTAATAAAGAACATGGCCTCCTCTAGTGTTCCAAAACAGCCTTTTATTTTCAAAGAAAAGGCAAGTAATAACTGAACAATTAGCCCATAGGCTGCATAGAGATAAATCACATTAGTAACAAACTGGCACCGTGCCTTTAAGACCTCCAGGAGCTCCCTGCTTCCATCATGCACCACAGGTGACAGTTAGGTCAGTTCTTTTTTCAGGTTCCTTCTGTGAGGATCCTGGAGCATTGAGTTCGTCAATTTTTGATTGTTCTAGTCCGAAATTTTTTTCCTGAAAACATTTTCTTCATCATTTGACGTTTTTTTGACTGCTGGCAGATTGTTTAGTGGTTTTCTGACAATTTTACCAACTTTTTCTGTCAGAAATGCTAGCTATATTCAACAAATGTCCCTCCTGTGGGAATAAAATGGCAAAGTCGGACCCACACTCTGTATGTATTGTGTGTTTACCATCCTCACACAAGCCAGAGAAGTGTTGTTATTGCCAGCAATTTTCTAAAAGAACACTTAGGAACAGAGAAAAGATAAAGCTGCATGCCTTACTGGAGAGAGGAAAAGGACCTTCCAGAAGTGGCCTTGAAAGCAGTTATGCTTTTAAAGAGCCCTCCTCCTGGGAACGACGCAGACCTGAGAAGAAACGACGTTGTTCTGCTTCTCCAGCATCAAAAAGGAAGCAGATCCCTGACTGTTCCTCCTCAGCGTCGAGATCGACGTCGGAAAAGCAGGCAAGGCATGCTACAACATCGAGGGACAGATCGCCGTCGAGGCATTCAGAGCCTCCGCCATCAAGACATAAGTCGACGCCGAGGCATACTACTTCGGGCTCGAAGTATTTTACACCGGAGAAGCATAAGTCGACGTCAAAATCTGGGTCAATGTCGAAAACATTCCCCTCGACGGCGAGGCACCGGTCAATATCACAGCAAGCACGGCGGGCGTCGAGAATGTCGACGTCGAGGGCCCCACCGCAGTCACACAGGCAGTCGATGTCGAGGAGTCCGCCGCAGTCCCACCGGCAGTCGGCATCGAGGACATCGTCGCTGTCACACAGGCGGTCAACGTCGAGGACCCCGCCGCAGCCAAACAGGCGGTCGACGTCGAGCGCGGCACAGTCAGTGTCTCCGGCTGCAGTTCGACGTACGATGTCGAGAGAAGTAAACCCCACGGCGGCGACTGGCATCAAGTCGCCAAGACCTCCCTCATCTTCAATGGAGGTATTAGGACAGCCGAGATCGACGTCGAGGTCCATACGGTCGACGTCAAGGGAAGCATCTCCTTCTCCAGGTATCAATATAGTGCAAATCATGCCGGAGGGATCACTGGTTGCAGGAAAACAGACACCTCCTGTTAACCTTTCGCCAAGATGGCTACAGAGTGTCCGACATTGGAGGGTTCCTCCCAGAAGTCCTGGTTCGGACTACTCTCAAACACATTCTCCCTCCAGAGTCTCAGTTGTTCCTCTACCAGCTAAATCCACGGGAATGTCTCCACGCAGGTCACCAAGGAGAGCTAGGTCTCCTCCAGCTTGCCATTCCCGTTCCAGAACACCTCTTTGGTGGTCTAGATTTCGCCCTTCCTCCAACTCAAGAACAAGTGGGCGAAGGACTCCGTCATGGTCTACATCCTCAAGGTCATCTGTGAGAGACTATTCACCAACCCTTTCTGCTACCCTTCCCAAGCCAGAGTGTCTCCTATTGATGGCATGGTCATTTTAAATGAAGTCCTCTGCAGGGGTGCCAACAAGTTGAATATTGACATGCCTGTGTTGACTACTTCAAAAACAACAGTTGATGGACAGAATGCAGAACAATGTCATACATTCACCCCAGTACAGAGATCTGGGCCTAAATCCATCGTTTTTTGCTCACCATGCCATTCCAGTTTGGACCCAGCCATATGCAAATCAGTCTTGACCCTGTGCCTCATGGGAACAGTCCAGCCCGAACTGCCAAGCCAGGTCCTCCCTGGACTGGAAACAAGCATCCTAGGACCGGTTTCGGGGTTTCACCCCTCTTCAGCCAGGATAGCTTGATTCCAGTGGCATGGAGAGCACGGGACCCACGTCTGGGCATACCCGTCCCACTCGGGGTGACAAATGCAAAAACAACAGTTGATGGACAGAATGCAGAACAATGTCATACATTCACCCCAGTACAGAGATCTGGGCCTAAATCCATCGTTTTTTTGCTCACCATGCCATTCCAGTTTGGACCCAGCCATATGCAAATCAGTCTTGACCCTGTGCCTCATGGGAACAGTCCAGCCCGAACTGCCAAGCCATGTCCTCCCTGGACTGGAAACAAGCATCCTAGGACCGGTTTCGGGGTTTCACCCCTCTTCAGCCAGGATAGCTTGATTCCAGTGGCATGGAAGAGCACGGGACCCACGTCTGGGCATACCCGTCCCACTCGGGGTGACAAATGCAAAAACAACAGTTGATGGACAGAATGCAGAACAATGTCATACATTCACCCCAGTACAGAGATCTGGGCCTAAATCCATCGTTTTTTTGCTACCATGCCATTCCAGTTTGGACCCAGCCATATGCAAATCAGTCTTGACCCTGTGCCTCATGGGAACAGTCCAGCCCGAACTGCCAAGCCAGGTCCTCCCTGGACTGGAAACAAGCATTCTAGGACCAGTTTCGGGGTTTCACCCCTCTTCAGCCAGGATAGCTTGATTCCAGTGGCATGGAGAGCACGGGACCCACGTCTGGGCATACCCGTCCCACTCGGGGTGACAAATGCAAAAACAACAGTTGATGGACAGAATGCAGAACAATGTCATACATTCACCTCAGTACAGAGATCTGGGCCTAAATCCATCGTTTTTTTGCTCAGCATGCCATTCCAGTTTGGACCCAGCCATATGCAAATCAGTCTTGACCCTGTGCCTCATGGGAACAGTCCAGCCCGAACTGCCAAGCCTGGTCCTCCCTGGACTGGAAACAAGCATCCTAGGACCGGTTTCGGGGTTTCACCCCTCTTCAGCCAGGATACCTTGATTCCAGTGGCATGGAGAGCACGGGACCCACGTCTGGGCATACCCGTCCCACTCGGGGTGACAAATGCAAAAACAACAGTTGATGGACAGAATGCAGAACAATGTCATACATTCACCCCAGTACAGAGATCTGGGCCTAAATCCATCATTTTTTTGCTCACCATGCCATTCCAGTTTGGACCCAGCCATATGCAAATCAGTCTTGACCCTGTGCCTCATGGGAACAGTCCAGCCCGAACTGCCAAGCCAGGTCCTCCCTGTTCTGGAAACCAGCATCCTAGGACCAGTTTCGGGGTTTCACCCCTCTTCAGCCAGGATAGCTTGATTCCAGTGGCATGGAGAGCACGGGACCCACGTCTGGGCATACCCGTCCCACTCGGGGTGACAAATGCAAAAACAACAGTTGATGGACAGAATGCAGAACAATGTCATACATTCACCCCAGTACAGAGATCTGGGCCTAAATCCATCGTTTTTTTGCTCACCATGCCATTCCAGTTTGGACCCAGCCATATGCAAATCAGTCTTGACCCTGTGCCTCATGGGAACAGTCCAGCCGGAACTGCCAAGCCAGGTCCTCCCTGGACTGGAAACAAGCATCCTAGGACCAGTTTCGGGGTTTCACCCCTCTTCAGCCAGGATAGCTTGATTCCAGTGGCATGGAGAGCACGGGACCCACGTCTGGGCATACCCGTCCCACTCGGGGTGACAAATGCAAAAACAACAGTTGATGGACAGAATGCAGAACAATGTCATACATTCACCCCAGTACAGAGATCTGGGCCTAAATCCATCGTTTTTTTGCTCACATGCCATTCCAGTTTGGACCCAGCCATATGCAAATCAGTCTTGACCCTGTGCCTCATGGGAACAGTCCAGCCCGAACTGCCAAGCCAGGTCCTCCCTGGACTGGAAACAAGCATCCTAGGACCGGTTTCGGGGTTTCACCCCTCTTCAGCCAGGATAGCTTGATTCCAGTGGCATGGAAAGCACGGGACCCACGTCACTCTGGGTGACAAATGCAAAAACAAGAGTTGATGGACAGAATGCAGAACAATGTCATACATTCACCTCAGTACAGAGATCTGGGCCTAAATCCATCGTTTTTTGCTCACCATGCCATTCCAGTTTGGACCCAGCCATATGCAAATCAGTCTTGACCCTGTGCCTCATGGGAACAGTCCAGCCCGAACTGCCAAGCCAGGTCCTCCCTGGACTGGAAACAAGCATCCTAGGACCGGTTTCGGGTTTCACCCCTCTTCAGCCAGGATAGCTTGATTCCAGTGGCATGGAGAGCACGGGAACCACGTCTGGGCATACCCGTCCCACTCGGGGTGACAAATGCAAAAACAACAGTTGATGGACAGAATGCAGAACAATGTCATACATTCACCCCAGTACAGCGATCTGGGCCTAAATCCATCGTTTTTTTGCTCACCATGCCATTCCAGTTTGGACCCAGCCATATGCAAATCAGTCTTGACCCTGTGCCTCATGGGAACAGTCCAGCCCGAACTGCCAAGCCAGGTCCTCCCTGGACTGGAAACAAGCATCCTAGGACCGGTTTCGGGGTTTCACCCCTCTTCAGCCAGGATAGCTTGATTCCAGTGGCATGGAGAGCACGGGACCCACGTCTGGGCATACCCGTCCCACTCGGGGTGACAAATGCAAAAACAACAGTTGATGGACAGAATGCAGAACAATGTCATACATTCACCCCACCCCAGTACAGAGATCTGGGCCTAAATCCATCGTTTTTTTGCTCACCATGCCATTCCAGTTTGGACCCAGCCATATGCAAATCAGTCTTGACCCTGTGCCTCATGGGAACAGTCCAGCCCGAACTGCCAAGCCAGGTCCTCCCTGGACTGGAAACAAGCATCCTAGGACCGGTTTCGGGGTTTCACCCTCTTCAGCCAGGATAGCTTGATTCCAATGGCATGGAGAGCACGGGACCCACGTCTGGGCATACCCGTTCCACTCGGGGTGACAAATGCAAAAACAACAGTTGATGGACAGAATGCAGAACAATGTCATACATTCACCCCAGTACAGAGATCTGGGCCTAAATCCATCGTTTTTTTGCTCACCATGCCATTCCAGTTTGGACCCAGCCATATGCAAATCAGTCTTGACCCTGTGCCTCATGGGAACAGTCCAGCCCGAACTGCCAAGCCAGGTCCTCCCTGGACTGGAAACAAGCATCCTAGGACCGGTTTCGGGGTTTCACCCCTCTTCAGCCAGGATAGCTTGATTCCAGTGGCATGGAGAGCACGGGACCCACGTCTGGGCATACCCGTCCCACTCGGGGTGACAAATGCAAAAACAACAGTTGATGGACAGAATGCAGAACAATGTCATACATTCACCCCAGTACAGAGATCTGGGCCTAAATCCATCGTTTTTTTGCTCACCATGCCATTCCAGTTTGGACCCAGCCATATGCAAATCAGTCTTGACCCTGTGCCTCATGGGAACAGTCCAGCCCGAACTGCCAAGCCAGTCCTCCCTGGACTGGAAACAAGCATCCTAGGACCGGTTTCGGGGTTTCACCCCTCTTCAGCCAGGATAGCTTGATTCCAGTTACATGGAGAGCACGGGACCCACGTCTGGGCATACCCGTCCCACTCGGGGTGACAAATGCAAAAACAACAGTTGATGGACAGAATGCAGAGCAATGTCATACATTCACCCCAGTACAGAGATCTGGGCCTAAATCCATCGTTTTTTTGCTCACCATGCCATTCCAGTTTGGACCCAGCCATATGCAAATCAGTCTTGACCCTGTGCCTCATGGGAACAGTCCAGCCCGAACTGCCAAGCCAGGTCCTCCCTGGACTGGAAACAAGCATCCTAGGACCGGTTTCGGGGTTTCACCCCTCTTCAGCCAGGATAGCTTGATTCCAGTGGCATGGAAAGCACGGGACCCACGTCTGGGCATACCCGTCCCACTCGGGGTGACAAATGCAAAAACAACAGTTGATGGACAGAATGCAGAACAATGTCATACATTCACCCCACCCCAGTACAGAGATCTGGGCCTAAATCCATCGTTTTTTGCTCACCATGCCATTCCAGTTTGGACCCAGCCATATGCAAATCAGTCTTGACCCTGTGCCTCATGGTAACAGTCCAGCCCGAACTGCCAAGCCAGGTCCTCCCTGGACTGGAAACAAGCATCCTAGGACCGGTTTCGGGGTTTCACCCCTCTTCAGCCAGGATAGCTTGATTCCAGTGGCATGGAGAACACGGGACCCACGTCTGGGCATACCCGTCCCACTCGGGGTGACAAATGCAAAAACAACAGTTGATGGACAGAATGCAGAACAATGTCATACATTCACCCCAGTACAGAGATCTGGGCCTAAATCCATCGTTTTTGCTCACCATGCCATTCCAGTTTGGACCCAGCCATATGCAAATCAGTCTTGACCCTGTGCCTCATGGGAACAGTCCAGCCCGAACTGCCAAGCCAGGTCCTCCCTGGACTGGAAACAAGCATCCTAGGACCGGTTTCGGGGTTTCACCCCTCTTCAGCCAGGATAGCTTGATTCCAGTGGCATGGAGAGCACGGGACTACTTCGGCATCGGTTATATTCGAGACTTTACACCATCGATCCTCGGCAAGGCCCTTACTCCCTTTGGTTCCTGGTCTGCTTGAACCAGCGCTGCAGACTTTTTTTAACTCCAGCTGTAGTAGGTGCTGCCCCTCCACGTATCTCCAAAAAGTACAAGGCACCTGACCAGGGTCCACTGTTCCTACGATCAGATCCTCCACCGGATTCTGTGATAGTGGCAGCAGCCAGGAAAACACATCCTGGAGCAACATCCTCTGCAGTCCCTCCTGAGAAGGAAAGTAAACACATGGACTCTCTGGGGAAAAGAATGTGCAGTACATCGGCATCCTTCATGAAAGTGGCTAGTGCCTCAGCACTTCCTGGCAGGTACAACAGATCTCTGTGGGACTCTTTATCTAGATTCACAGAGAAGCTGCCCAAAGAAGACTAGCAGGACTTTCATGAAATCTTGCAGGAAGGTGGTCTGATTGCAAACCAGGTCATTAGCGCAGCTGCGGATGCATCGGATTTGGCTTCACATTGTTACTCCCATGGTATTTGCGCCAGACGCTCGGCCTGGTTGCGTCTCACTGGCCTCAAACCAGAAGCTCAGAGAAGGATTATGAATCTTCCTTTTAATGGCACTTCCTTGTTTGGCACTCATTCCGATGACGAGATGCCCAAAATGAAAACGAAATCGGCCACTCTAAAAGCGGTCGGCTTGGAGAAGCGGAAAGACTTTAGACGCAAGTACCGACCATACGACCGTCGATTTTTCCAACAGAGGGTTTAAGCCCCTCACTGGTCTACGCAACAGCAACAATCCAGGTCGCATTACCATCAGCGCAGACCAGGTTGCGGAAGGGGAGCTACAAGACAGACACCTTCCTCAGCGAAACAACCTGCTAAGCAATAAGCCCTGGCTCCCCCCAACTCCATTACCCTTTCGGGTGGGGCGGGGAGTATTGTTTTTCACCTGGACGAGTGGAGAGGATTCACAAAAGACAAGTGGGTACTCAGTATTGTAGAGAATGGCTACTTGCTCAGATTCAAATCCCCACCTCCATCAGAACCACCTCGGGGAAAGTGTGTTCAATGTCAGCACTTGTTACGAGAGTAAGTGTCAACCCTACTAAAGAAAGACGCTATAGAAGTAGTTCCTCCTTCGCAGCAAGGACAGGGAATTTATTCTTGTTACTTTCTGGTACGCAAAAGAGGTCCGATCCAAGAGTACAGACCAATACTCGACCTGAGGCTTTTGAACAAGTTGATATGCAAAGAGAAATTTCGGATGTTGGCACTGCACCAGATTTTTCCGCAGTTACACCAAAGGGACTGGATGTGCTTTATAGACCTGCAGGACGCTTATTTCCACGTGCCCATTTCCAGAAAACATTGGAAATTCCTGTGTTTTCAGGTAGCATCTCAACATTTCCAGTTCAAAGTCCTCCCGTTTGGGCTCAAGTCAGCCCCCCGCACGTTCTCAAAATGCATGGCAGGTTAAGCTGCGTTTCTTCGCAAGCAAAAGTTCTTCGTCTATCCGTACCTGGACGACTGGTTGCTGAAAAGCTCTTCACCCGCTCTTCTTCAGAGTCATCTCTCCTACTGCATACGAGTGCGCAGCAATCTGGGCCTACAAGTCAATTACAAAAAGTCGATCTTCAATCCAACTCAAAAGATCCACTACCTGGGCGCATCCCTGGATACCGTAAGCGCAAGCGTGTGTCCTTCGTAGGAGAGGTTATCCTCAATACACAACAAGTGCTGCAATCTCTTCTGTTATTTCCATACCACGGTCAGGCAAGTGTCCTCACTTCGGGGCTCGATGGTGTCCTGCATCTTCATCGTCCCACATGCCAGACTGCAAATGCGTCCTCTGCAACAATCTCTGGAGGACCAGTGGGCACAAGTATATGGTCGCTGGGAAGACTTGGTGATACTCCCTCAGTCAGCCAACGATTCAATCAGATGGTGGATGAAACGATCATATCTGCTCAAAGGAGTTCCTTTTCATCAGGACCTTCCCAGTCAAACAATTGTCACAGATGCTTCCCTACAGGGTTGGGGGGATCATATGGGGCCTCTTTAGGTACAAGGACTCTGGTCAGAGACAGAGCAGGGATACTACATCAACCTGCTAGAACTGAGAGCAGTACATCTTGCACTCAAGTCACTGCTCCCTTCTTTCCGCACATGTTCCCTGTTGATTCAGACGGACAACACCACAACCATGTATTATCTGAACAAACGGGGGAACCAGGTCGAGACCCCTATCACAGGAGGCTCAGACTATCTGGAGAAGGCTTCTCACAAGAAATCTGACCGTTTCGGCAATTCATGTCCCAGGTACTCTCAACGTCCAGGTAGACTCTCTAAGTCGGGATTTCGTTGAAGCTCACGACTGGTAGCTAAACAACGACCTTGTGCAGGACATCTTCCGCCGATGGGGAGTTCCAGATATCGGCCTGTTTGCAGACGCAGCAAACGCAAAATGCCCCGTCTTCGCATCCAGGTTTCACCAACCAAGTTCCAGAGGGAATGCGCTTTTGATAAAATGGTCCCAGACATTACTTTGCGCTTTTCCCCCAATTCCGCTCATTCCTCTGGTGATAAACAAGTTCTACAGGACCAAGACCAGAATGATACTGATCGCACCAGAGTGGCCTTGCGAGTGGTGGTACCTGTACAGGAGTTTACCATGCCGACCGCACGTGCTATCCAAGAACGGGGGGAAGGTGTTCCACCCCAACCTCTCATCTCTACGATTGACAGCATGGCTCTGAGGTCCTCCAGTACGGACATTTAGATTTGTCCGCAGACTGTATAAACATACTTAAGGAAGCGAGAAGACCATCCACCAGAAAATCGTACGCTTTCAAGTGGAAGCGATTTTACTTGTGGTGCATTAATAATGACCATTCAGGGTCATTAATAAATCCCATTCAGGGTCAGGAGCAGGTGATTTTACCATACCTATTGTGCCTGGCTAAGTCAGGCCTTCAGTTTTCTTCTATAAGAGTCCATCTAGCCACTATTACAGCCTACAGAAAATCACCTGTGCAGGTCTCTTTCTTTCAACTACCTGTAGTTAAAGACTTCCTTGAGTGGTTAAAAAAGGTCTATCCACCGATCAGAACCCCGTCCCCTCCATGGGAACTTAATATTGTTCTTGCTAGGTTGATGGGGTCCCCTTTTGAACTGATCCACAAAGCCTCTCTGCAGCACCTGTCATGGAAGGCCGCTTTCTTAGTGGCCATCACTTCAGCTAGCAGAGTGAGTGAGATACAAGCTTTGTGCTGTAAAGAACCTTATCTCATCTTTCATGCAAACAGGGTGGTCCTTAGAACTCATCTGAGTTTTCTACCTAAAGTGGTCTCTGATTTTCATATTAACCAGACTATTACTCTCCCAACCTTTTTTCCTAATCCTTCAACTCCTCCAGAAAGGGCCTTGCATTCGCTAGACCTTAAGAGGGTTCTGAAGTTCTACCTAGACAAGACCAAGGCGTTCAGGAAATCAGACCACCTGTTTGTAAACTATGGTTCCATTAATACTGGGTGTGCAACTTCCAAACAATCCATTTCTATATGGATTGTCTCATGCATTACATTGTCTTACCAGTTGTCCAATAAATTTGTCCCTGGCAAACCAAAGGCTCACTCTACCAGGGGAAAGGCCTCTACCACGGCTCTTCTTAAAAATGTTCCTATAGCAGAGATTTGTAAAGCTGTCACATGACGATCAGTGCATACATTTACCCGCCATTACTGTTTAGACTCTGACACTCAGGCGGATGCTCAGTTTGGCCAAGCCTCTTTAAGGAATTGATTTAAATGATTTATCCTTGAAGTCTTTGCTGTGCTGTAACTATACTGATGTTCGTCCGCGGGATAGTGGGTATGGGCTTGCTATTCTATTCAGTAATTATGACTATTGATGAGTATCCCCTGGAAGAGAAGTATAAGTTACTAGCTCTCTTCCAGGGGTATACTCATCAAAGTCATAAGCAACCAGCCCTCCTCCCTGGACGAATATACTTGGTATAGTAGTTTTTCCTGTCTTGCTTCATGATTCCTACATGTTAGTACACCGTAAAAAAGACCTGACTTAACCGTCACCTGTGGTGCATGATGGGAGCAGGGAGCTCCTGGAGGTCTTAAAGTCACGGTGCCAGTTTGTTACTAACGTGGTTTTCTCTATGCAGCCTATGGGCTAATTGCCTGTTATTACTTGCTTTTTCCTTTGAAAATAAAAGGCTGTGTTGAAATACTAGAGGAGTGCATGTTCTTTATTACAGAAATGCTATATAAGGTTATTTTGTTTTAAATGAAACATTCAATGCAATTTTGGCATCTTAGCCTGTTTAAATGATGTTTAGGCTGCATGTTTATGTATATACATGGATATATGTATGTTTGAAGGTACTGCATACATGTTTATTTGGCTAAACATACATATATATATATATGTATTTTTGTATATGCTCCTGGGTCACAGTACTTGGGTGGGACTATTCAGTGCTTATGACTTTGAGGAGTATACCCCTGGAAGAGAACTAGGAATACAGGTAAGTAACTTATGCATGTTTAGGATGAGTCAGAGTGTGAAAGGTAGGGGACATTTTGGAAGAGGAATAGGATGAAGAGGTGGTTTGGTCAGGTTTGGGGAGATTCATTAACTTTTTTTATTCTCTGCGTGGGAGGAAAATATTTGAAAATGTAGATACATAACCACGCATAAGAGGTATACATACATAGAGATTTTATGCATATGGAAAATAATCAGGAGATATAAAATTGTACTAGATAAAGTCCCATATGTACTTCCATGGATAAATATTTACAAACTCAGGCTTTACATTTTTGCTGTAAATTAAGTTTTTTTTAAATTGTATTTATTGGTATGTGTTTTTTAAATAATTTTCTTTTATTTTTTTACTGCATATTTGTCTCCCAATATTTCAATCATGAAGCACTTATAGATACATTTGCTGTAATCATATGTACACATTGTGAACAGATAAGTGTTATTATAGGAAAATGAACCCATAAGCATACACTCATCACCTTATATGTAATTGATGCATTGATCTACTTATATATGGATTTAATGTTAAAGCTAAACATACATTACCCATTTTACCATACTAATTTCAATGAAGGGCACACCACACAATGGGACATTTCAAAGGGCCTGGTGTTGATTTTGAAAGCTGGTTGCTCCATCACAAATGCCATGGATCGTCTGTCTGCCTTACTACAAGTGCATTTTATTATCTAGCACTTGTAATAAAGTGTATGGAATATCTGTTGCTTTGTGGCAGACTATCCATCTGGAAAACTCAAAACCATGCACTACATCTGTTAATTAGATAATTTCACGTAAGCTAAATGTTCTCAAATATCAACAATTGTAATCCAAGAACAAACAGTGTATCCTATCTATACAGTTAGTTGTAGGGAACAGACACCATGGCCCGGATTTAGAGTTTGGCAGATGGGTTACTTAATCTCAGATGTATTTGATATCCCTTCCACCTTATTACAAGTGTCATAGAATATAATGTACATGTAAAAAGGCAGATGGGATATGTGTCACGTTTTGGATGGAGTAACCCATTTTTCAAACTCTAAATCTGGCCCTAGGTGACAAATCTGACATACGTTTTGGCCAACACGTTACAAGTTATATATGTTTAATGCACTTGGAAAATGTTGCATGTCTCTTCAGCCATGTTTTATAAGCACTATCCCATCTTCAAAAATGAAACTCTGGCACATGTTTATGTATTTTTACTTTGACATGTTGTTGACAGCAATGTGCATGGTGTATAGTGGTAGCCCAAGATCAGCTTTCACATTTGTATAAATGTCTACTATCACACTTGTACGTGTATATGGACCTAAGCTCAAAATAAATCTGTGTCTCTGTCAATGCCTAGTCCACCTTTTGAACAATAGCATGTTCTTACACTTGCCTAGGACTGAGATTTCTTAGACAAAATAGCCATGAAGTGCTGGCTAAAGGATACTATGCAAGTCACAAAATATTATTAAATGCACAGGTGTGACAAAACATGAAGCCTGATTCACAAAGGTAATTTACACTTTTGGATAAGTTAAAATGTTTGAGTGTGTTTACTACTTTTCGGTATTTACAAACTCCACTTTAAATAAAATGGAGGTAAGGACTTAAAATAAAACCCCATAGGAAATAATGTTGAATTGAATTATTTAAGATTATTAAATTATTATTATTAAATTATTTAAAATAGTTAAAATATAAATAAATATAAATTAACGTTAAAAAATATATAAAATAGTACATATTTAATTAAATAATAAATATGTACTCTTTTTTTATATATTCAGGGAGTGCCCTGTCCACAAAAAATATTTTCAATATCATTGTTAAAGTCAAGTGCAGTGTGAATTGCTAAATGGCATGTTCTCCATTGGCTTAGCAGTTAGAAAGGTAACTTCCACATCCAGGGTCTGTGTTGGCCTTGATTATATTATGCCATGTTCCTAAAACGTATATGACATTAAAACAACATTCACACTAAAACGTGGCATGCTTTGTGACACCATGAATCTTAATCATTTTGTCACTCTGATTGTTGTTGTCCTGGCTGCCCCATGCCATACCTTCACCAATGCCTGTTTTTTGTTTGTATCACATAATACCTTGTAGTAACATATTTGGGCTCAAAATTGTAATTTAATGTGTGTTTAGCAATCAGTAATGTTAGTGGAGTAAATTACTTACGAATTCCTGATGTATTTTTATGAAAAAAAGTATTACCCAAATCAACAACAATGCTCAAGCTTTATACGTTTGTAATAAAAATATGTATATGTGCATTTTTCAGTCGGCTAATGGCTTGTAATTTGAAAGCTAGGCGGTTGTCAAGCGCACTCTGTTTTTCACATTTCCACTGTAAAAATATGGTAAATATAGTCTTCAAAAGTATATTTTAGACTCTCAAGGTAAAATAAAAATGTGGTTTTGCAGTAGCTTGGTGTAATTCACAAACTGCCACATCATAGATTATGAAAAAAAAATTCTTATGGCAAATGTGACTTTTAAAACAGGGTCAGATTGTGAAGTGACTCACAGTCTTCCTAATAACTAACTGAATATAAATTCAAGTGCATTTCATGTTATGCAGCTTACCCGACTCTCTGCTGGCCCATATAGCTATCAGTGGATGGTCAGTGCCCCCTCCACAAGGATATCCAGCTCTTCTGGAGTGAAGTTAGTGGCCCTGTTACCTGCTCCTTCAGTCATGGTGTTTCCCAGCAAAAGAAAATGTGCAGCAAATGTTGAGGAAGTCTACCACACCTGACAGTTAGGAGACAAGTGGCCTAATAGCCTTAAAAAATTGTGTACACCAAATTAACAGAATTTCTGTCAATGGACGGTTACATGATGGATGATGGATTCTGTCAATCATAGACCATTACAACCATATATGTCTGCAGACAAAGGAAAATGTAGGTACAGACTGCATTTGGTAGTCCCTGTCCTATGATGGGTATGTCAGGCATTTGCCATGTTTGGTCTGCTATCCAAAGACAACATTATCCACTTATTGTATGTCTGACAATACGATGTATTTTTAGTGCATTATTGACTAAATCCATTGTCTGTGATGTTGCTTACGTCAATAACAACTGGAAAATCCACATTACAAACAATAGCTATACACTGTCTGTCGTGTAATCTGTCAAACCTGATGGAGTTTTCAGCAACTAATATGAAATGAAAAAAACCATTAAAACGTTTTTAAAAAGTTGACCATAGATGCATTATTTGAAAAATGTTTTAAAAAAATTAGGAGGTATTTTTAAAATTTCAAATATTTTTTTTTTTTTTTTTGTCCTCATCAGCCTAGGTCCACAAAAGGTATAGGAAGAGATAACCTCCGGGGTCTCCCTGTACACAGCACCATCCGGAGTCCTTTTGTATTCGGACCTAAGATGGGTCACTCTATACCTTGCTTCTAATACTCCAACCATAGGCAGCCTTACTAGCGACCAAAAAAACAAAAAAAACAAAGCCGTTTTCAGGCCACCACCGGAGTAAACGAGCAACATGGCATAGAGGCCTAATCATAGGACTATGAGTATGTTTCTATATTTGCATATGTTTTTATATATTTACAAATTTACAAAGGGGGTTATCCAGGACTCGAAGGGGAGCCAGAACTCATTACTCTTCTGCTTTAAGGCTCTGTTCATCCTAAATATATATTTTACAGAAGCTAACCACTCTGCTTTATTCGGTGGCAGGGCTTTAATCCAATACTTGCAGATTTCTCTGCGAGCAAGCAATATTAAATAGAAAATTAATTTTCTTGTATCTTGCATTAATACTTCATAATTATCTGGAAGCCCAAAAAAGACAAGGGAGATGCTTACCTGGATTGAAACGCCAAGTACTAGCGATATAGTATTACTCACATCTCGCCAGAAATCTCGTAATAACGGGCATTCCAGGAACATATGTTCATCATTACTTTTTTCTTCCCCGCACTTAGAACACCTCGGCACGACACCTTTCGCAAATTTTGCCAGCTTATATGGCGTCCAATAGACCCTATGGAGACAAAAGAGGTGGTTCCGCCTTAAATTTGCGGGATGTACTGTGGAGTATAGCATGTTACAAGATACTTGCCATAAATCTATGGACTGCTCTCCCGGCAAGCTCTTTTCCCACAATGTTGCTGGTAGATTAAAGTCTCCATCCGAGCTCTCCACTAGCCTCCAATACCATCTTGCCACCTCTTTTCCACGGGATCCTCCAGATTTTATTAAGGATTCTAATGCGTTAGATTGTCCTGTGCCTAGCCCATCCGTAAGGCTCCAGCTTTTAATTTGAAGATATTTGAACTTTGACAGTTGCCCAACCGCAAGCTCCTGGACCTCCTCCCAGGGCATCAATGCTCCATCAATCACCAGTTGGCCTCAAGTTCTAATCCCTGCTTCTTTCAATGGCTGAGCCAGACGATCTTTTGACCATTCCGGAGAACCCGGGGAGTCCCAGACAGGGGCCAGAGCACTATAGTAATTGATATTAGCACTTCTCCTGATTTGGTACCAAATTACTGCAAAGCTTTGCAAAGTCTTGAGCCTAACTTTTTTAAAGTAGCGTGGATCTCCATATTTCTGCATGAACTCATGCTCGCCCCCTTGTATATCAGATAACATTGCCTTGAACATTCTCCCAGTATCAGAGCTATCTGGCTTGCTTAATAAACATTTTCCTCCTTTTAATAGAAACACCCAAGCATAATAAGCCAGATCCGGGAGTCGTAGCCCCCCTTTGTCATATTGCCGTCTGAGCTTTTTCCAGGCAATCCTCGTACCTTTCGACGCCCAGATGAAGCTCATTATCCTGGATTGGGATTTCTTAAGCCAGACCTCTTTGAAGGCCATTGGAATATTTTGAAACAAAAAAGTAAACTTAGGAAGGATAACCATTTTTACGAGATTTACTCTGCCATAAATTGTTAAAGGGAGGTGCGACCAGCTCAATAAGAGTTTCCCTACTGCTTTGTTGACTTTTTGGAAATTTATTTCAGGAATTTGTTCAATTTTCTGCACAATTTGGATTCCTAAGTATCTCATTTCTTCCTTTACACAGCTCAATTGTGAGTTGATATTCCATTTCATCACTACTGTTTTATTTTCATTGATCTCATAACCAGAGATCAGCCCAAAACGAGCTGCCAGATCGTATACTATTGGCAGTGCTGTGTTAAGATCTGCAGTATATACTACTAGATCTTCCGCATAAAGTCCTACTTTTTCTCCCACTCCCGAAATTTAAAGGGCTGTATGCTCTCATGACACCTTATTTTTTCGGCTAGTGGCTCTATGTATAAGTTAAAAAGTAGGGGAGGTAGTGGACACCCCTGCCTGGTCCCCCTGTGGATATTGAAACTATTCAAGATGTTACCATTCACCAATACCCTAGCAGTAGGATTTTTGTATAGAAGAGCTATTGCCCTACAAAAATGTTCCCCCAAGTTAGAGAGTTGTAAAATTTCTTGGAGATAAGACCAGTTAACTCGATCAAATGCCTTGGTTGCATCTATTGTAATAACTGCCAAAGGTAATTCGAACGAGGTTGCTATGTCCACGGCACCAATTAAGTTGTAAGTTAATTCTTTAATGCCTCTGCCCCGTATAAAACCCTTCTGATCTTCATGTAGCAACACATCAAGCACTCCAGTCAACCTATCTGCTAATAGCTTCGTGAAGATCTTATAATCTGAATTAAGCAGCGAGATAGGCCTGTAAGAGTCGCAAAGGTTAGGTGGTTTATCAGGCTTAAGGATCAGAGTGACAGTGGCATCATTCCAAGATTGAGGGATCTCCTTACCCTCTTCAAAAATCTCAGTGAACAGTCTAACCATTACTGGGACCAAAACTTTCTCCAATTTTTTATATGCCTCAACTGGGATGCCATCTGGTCCTGCGGTCTTATTTGCTTTCCCTGCTTTGATAACATTTCTAATTTCGGATTCTTGAATTGATCTGTTCACCTTTTTCCTTTGGAGCTCAGACAACTTGTGGGGAGCTTCCTGGCCCAACCACACTCTCACTTCCTCTCCCTGTGTTACTAGATTTTCAGAGTACACTTCCCCAAAGTAGTTGATCAGAGCCTCTTCTATATCTTCTCTTGATCTTGCTAGGACTTCTGACCCATCCAGCTTTAGTTCTTTTATAAAAATTTTAGCTTGATCGTTTTTTGTCTTCCAAGCAAGTAGCTTGCCGCACCCTTCACCGTAATTAAAATGGGAAAGTCTGCTCACTTGCCATCTCTCCTGCACTCTTCTTTCCAAGACACCAGCTAGCTCCACTTTAAGGGCCTCAATAGCAGCCTCACCAAACTCCTGCGCTATTTCTTTGTCCTGTGTCTTTTGTTCCATCTGCTTAATCTGAGCTTCGATGATAGCAATCTCCCCCTTCCGTAACTTGTTTTTGTGAGACTGGATGGACATTACCCTCCCTCTTAAAAAGGCCTTATATGCGTCCCATACCGTACCTAATGAGGCACTATCTAAGTTCTGCTCAAAGAACCGTTGAGAATCCTCCCCTAGTTTTTCCATCATCACCTCATCCGCCAATATGGTTCGGTCAAAAGTCCATCTCCTTTGGCACAACATATTTGGGGGAACCAAACGTATAGTAATGGCCGAATGATCGGACAAATGAGACCCCACACGACTAGCCTCTCTTACCTGGTCTTTTATAGCTTGGTCAATCAAAAAACAATCTATTCGAGACTGGTGGCCATATTTTTTATTATTGAACGTAAAGCTTTTTAGGGACCCCTGTCTTTCCCGCCAAATGTCACACCAACCTTGATTCTTTATTGAATTTATGATTAGAGAGCGAGATTTATTGTGAGTGGACGCTCTACTTTTAGTGGAGCGATCTAACCTTTCATCCAAAACCACATTAAAATCCCCTGAAATATTTGTTTTGTAGCTTGAAAATTCTTATAATTTTTTTTTACATTTGCCATATTTTTATAAAATTGTAGTACTGACAATATATATAAATGGGTGTGTGTGTGTGTATATATATATATATATGTAAATCTATAATAATAATACAGAATGTATACAATAGAACCAAATGCAGAGAAATAAATAACATTCCTGAAATATTACATGTGCTTGTAATTTACATGGGCAAAAATTACAATTTCTTGTAATATATTCAATAACCATGTGTTAACATACAGCATTGACACATTGCACTCAAATGTTGCTGATCCACCTATCAACTACCTCAGGGAATATGATCAATGACACCCCAGCGTAATGAACGAGTGGATACACTGTGTCCAGATATAAACTCGATTCAGCAAAACCTGAAAGCATTACACTGGCTATCAATTAGAAGCAAATAATTAAGTTTAAAACTCTCATTATCACCTGTAGGGCTGTACATCAGATGGGCCCAGTCTATATCCAGGACAAAATCAAAACGTACAGACCCCCTAGGGCCCTTAGGTCTGTAAGCCAAAACCTTTTTTTGCATTCCTAATCTGTCTAAAGCGAGAGCTGGTGGCAGATCCTTCTAATTTCTGGCCCCCAGTTTGTGGAACTCACTTCCAGAACATCTTTGCTGTGTTTCCTTAGAGTCCACTTTCAAGGCCCACCTGAAAAACACATCTTTTTAAAGAAGTATAACCAGATCTCCCTCGTTCAGATACCCACCTGTTTAGTTTGGGGATTTAGGACTCTGCTTCCCTATATCAACTCAGCGCCAGGACGCTCTGTCTGGAGCAGGTGTTACGCTATATACGTTTTGGGTCATTTATTCATATAGAACCTATGCAGGAAAGACACATCATAATGAAGTATAGGTTGAACTGTAATTCTATTGAGGTTTTCTCGCAACAATTTCAATATGAACCTTTTCCGGACTTAAGAAATCAGACTGCCATTCTACCTATTGTGAAGATTTTGACAATGTCACATTTCTGTGCCACTGGCTCCATCCAGGACACAGTTAGTAACTCCAATGGAAAGTCACAGCCAACATTTTGAGTAGTCCTCAGCCAGCTCCTAGATGTTATGTTCAGATGTATAAATGACTACATCCAATTTCCAATGGATAATGCTATACTGAAAAATATCAAGGCCGAGTTCTGTGGCTTGGGAGGCTGGCCACATGGGGTTGGGGCTACAGATAAACCTATGGTGCATTAGTGCCACCTCATGACAGGGTGTTCAAAAAAAGACAAGGGTCACCCTACTCACAAGGAACCACGGTTCATGTGGACTATATGAAAAATATTTGATAATTATAAAGCTCAATGGCATATACTTTCTATTGGAACGGATTGTCAGAGGGAGAATCAAAATCATACACACCAAGAATTTCAAGGGTTTTTACTTATTTTTGCACTTTGTGTAGTAAAGTATAAAAACAATGTGCTCGGTGTCCCAAGTGAACTAGAACCTAAAAAAGGTGACAGTTTGTGTTTTTACTGTTGTGCACTTTCCACACTGACAGTCAATCGTTCTCGCCTCAGTTAAATCCCCCAGTTTGCATTATTATTATTTATACATTGCATTGTAAAAGTCGTAATTTCCTTGTTGTTAGGCTTTGTAATACTTTTTCATTTGATTCTGTATTCCTAATGTTGTGTCTTCTCTGCATGGTTTGTATGTAGACAAGTGTATGTACCCATTTTTGACAAGCTTTCTCCCTTGTGGCTGTAAGATGTATAACGCTTTTTCATCAAACTGCAAATGTAACAAAACTTTATAGATGTACTTAGAACTACGGAGATGACAGTAATTGAAAAATTGTGTTGTGATAAAATGCTTATTGTATATAATAAATTAAGTGTGTATGTTTTCATAGCACATCAATGTCATATTTAATTCATTTTATGAGAAACTGGAGGTAAAACAGTCACGATTTGAATACAAACAGGCGCTAGGGAGACGCAAACTAGACATAAGAAAAGAAGCCTGGGAACAACTCCATGTAGCTTGTCAGAGTAAGGATCCCAGACTCTTCTGGAAAACCGTCAATTCTGATTTCTTTAATAGCTCCCACAATAGCAACATTGATGTTACAATTATGCCTGAAGTCTGGGTGGAATACTTTTCTGGCTTATATATCACTAATGGTGAGCCTTATTCTAATTTAAATCATGGGGCATCAGAATTGGCTCATCCAACACCTGATGAGGTAGAAAGGGCTTTAAAGTATACTGTGAAGAATAAGGCCTCGGGCCCTGACGGCATCCCTGCAGACTTGTTTTTAGCTAACCCCCCCTATGGCTCCCACTGTTGACGAATATTTTAAGCTGTTATGCAACCCGGGGTCCTCCTGAGTCGTGGAGATCTGTGACAATAGTCCCTATTTTTAAAAAAGGAGACAGGTCTGACCCAAAATGTTATCGGCCCATCTCCTTAATTGATTGTACTTGTAAATTGATGGGCAGGGAAATATTAGAGCAGTTGGAGGCTTGGGTAACCGACAGTGGGAAATTTTCAGACATACAATACGGCTTTAGGAGGGGTTTGGGAACGGTAGAACAATGCCTCAATCTGCACCTGGTCATAAGCAAGTATACACTAGCCAAGCCTGGATTCCTCTATCTTGGGTTCATGGACCTTACGTCCGCTTTTGACTGGGTGCAGAGAGGGAGATTGTGGGAAAAGATGTTGAATATGGGCATCGAACCATAAATTGTCCACTTCCTAGCCACTATGCACCAAGATGTGACGGGGCGAGTCAGATATGGAGCAGGTGGCGAACTCAGGGCCCCAATAAAAATGAATCCTGGGGTTCGCCAGGGTTGCGTTCTTGCACCTTTTTTATTTTGCTTGTACATAAATGACTTAGAAAATTACATTAAACACGTGAATGTGGATGCCCCCATGGTAGCTTCTAGGTCTCTACCGGCATTACTTTATGCAGACGATTGTGTTTTAATGTCTAGAACTGGTGTGGGGTTGCAGAGGCTTTTGACTAGGTTTAATGATTTTATGAATGAACTTGGCTTAAAGACTAATGTAGGGAAATCTTATACTATGGTGGTGGGTAAATCCCCCATCATTTTAAAAACTTGTTTTATAAAAAATGAAAAGTTGACCTATGTCCCCACTTTTTCCTACCTGGGAATTATTTTCGATCAAAAAAGTACCTGGAATCATTTAGTAGAATCAAGGATTGGTAGTTTTTATCAAAACCTGGAGGCGATTTATAAATTCACGAAAAAGCTAGGCTCTAAACCGATCAATGCAATTATTAATATTTATAAGGCACGCTCCTGTTCTGCTACTCTATATGGTGCTGGAGTATGGGGTTTTTGCAACATAGGGGGCCTACAAAGAGCCGAGAACATTTTTATGAGACGCTTGCTGACAGTTCCGAAAAGTCTTGCTGCCACTGTCTGCCACAGCGAACTTGGTTTGATACCTTTATCCTTTCGTATACAGTCAGCACCAGTATTATTGTGGCATTCTATTTGGGCAAAGGAAGAACCAGCCTTAAATCGCACTATTATTTTAGATTGTCTTAAACTGGATCACATGACGAAGATACCTTGGCTTAGTTACATAAAAAAACAATTAGAGACTATGGGCCTGGCGGACTGCTTTGATGATCCAGGTAGTATTGCTAAGATACCAAAAGTGAAATTGAAAAGGGATTTCTTAACTTGCCTATATTCAATCAGAGAAAACTTAGAGATGGCAAAAAAGAGTGTCTTAGAACACTCTTTGTTAGTTTGCACACCAGGCACTGAGCCCTATCTTTCCTTTTACTTCAGCCACGCCAAACTGTTTTATCTTATAAGATTCAGGTTTGGCATTTCGCATTTTTTGGTCTCCTATCCTCGCAAAGTCTATTGCGATGCCAAACTGGATCTGTGCCCCTGTGACTCTAAGTCTGTTCAGTGCACATTACATTTTATGTTTTTTTGTAAACTCTATATCATACAAAGGCGTGATTTTATTATTCCTCTTTTAAAGTTTTTAAACATTAGAAAGTGTCGGGCAGCACTACATCACCTCCAGCTTTTAAAAGATGAATTTACTTGTTTAATGATTTACCGATACATTTCTTCGGCTGTTCGATTACGGGATATTGTTGGAAAATGATTTTATTCTACTTGTTTTAAAAAGGATCAATTCTGGGCTTTGTTGTTCTTTGGGATAGGGTAATGTTTATGAATTCATTTATACCCCGCCCCTAATTTATGATGCTATCTGTGGAAACTATTAATTATAATTCTGACATTTTGACATTGAAATTGCCACTGTCTTGAAAAACATAATTTATTGTATGTATTTTTAACTTGTTTTAAATGTCTTTTGATGCATTCTTTTATGGCTGACAGCCAGCCGAATAAAGATTTTTTGATTGATTGATTGAGAAGAAGGTTGTAACATGTAATATATTTTTTTGCCAGTTTTTATTGACAGTTATAATGCATCACACAATACAACAAATTACTTGTTTAAATAGAGTTACATTGGGCGTATTAAGATAATGCGGAACTGAAGACGGGTTGACTTTGTGGAGACCCAGTGCTTTAGGCCAGGTTATCGGTGTGTATACATTGCAGTGTCTTTTTTAAGTTGAGCCTGGGCAGCGCATGCTCTGCTTTGGAAGGCATGCTGAATTCAGGTATGGACTTGAAGCTCCACCCACTCTCCGCCCATCTTTTGAATTGGCTGCTGTGACTGTCCTTTGCAAAATGTTGGGTTTTGATTAGTCAATAGGCTTATTAATCCCTCCCTGTCTTCTTTTGTAACCTCCCATCAGGACGGAACCTTTTACTGTGTCCTTACTGTATAGCTTGTATTAGCCCTTCGGGAGAACTCTTTGCTTAATTTATCTAAAGAGCACTGGTGGGACGCCAGCTTCAGCTTTTTTTATTTTTGGTATTTGAAGCACACTTTCACCATTGGGACATACACACCACTCGCAGGACGGGCCTCGGTGCCTGGGGCGCCTTGCAGTTGTTGCTTTTTCTTTAAGCAACCACGTGCCTTTCTTTACTTTTTGCACTGTGCGCACTGACTCCTGCACACATTATGGTGCTTTACTGCCGGCCAGCTCTGTTCTTTTAAATGATTTGCTTTATGCCACTGCGTGTCGGAAATGGAGATGCTTCCTCCCCGCTTCAAAGCCGCCACAGCGCTTTCATCACACTGGATCGGATCCACAAGAGCAATGTGCTTGTGCGGTACCTTAAAGATTTTTTTTCATAAAGTTCCCCATGCCGCGCTTTTAATTTAATGGCTATCACTTTTAATTATGCTCCGCCCCTCCTTCCCCTGCTGCACTGACGCCGCGTGAAGCCGATGCTATGTCAATTTAAAAAACTCTGCGGTCGCCATTGTTCCCCCTCCCCGATCTACCTCAACTCAACTAAAGCGCTCCAATACCTTCGGGTCGAGTTCGCGCTATATAAACCTGGAAGGAAAAAAAAAACTCCGGTTGCAGCCCAACACCCTCCTTCACCACTTTCAGGCTCGCAGTCTGGCCATGGACGAGGGGAAGGAGGAAGGATCTGTGAACCTCCCGAGCCTGAGAGAGCACGCTCAGCTGCTGCACGGTGGGTTGATTCCTGGCACTCACACCCAAGTAGATCTCAGCACTGTCTGCAGTACAGTGGAGCAAGGTATGGAATCCTGTAGACAAACAAGAATACCCGTAGCTTCAGGCTTCACTTTGGAAACTCTGCCGTGGGCGGGGACAGCACACTTAAGCAGGTGCGCAAAATATTAACTTCTTTTATGTGTGAAAACCCTATCAGAATAAACTACTAAGTTAAATAAATACATATAGCCAAGATATTCGTTACAAAAAAATTATTTTTATGTGTTTATGCTTCTAGTTAGCATTATCTATTGCATGTTTTTCAGCAGTTGAAGGTTACAGGAATGACTTTTGTTTGAGAAAGGGCGAGAGTTTTCAGCTCCGCATATATTGCGTATAATGTAGTGTTACAGTGATGCATCACCCCTTTAAAGAAAACCATGGTGTGTGTGCTAGGACGGTAGACTGCATTCTGATTCGTTAGCGGTTGTTCTCTTCAGTTTTGGGGTTGGCGGGTCACCCGGCGTCTGCAGGTCTCTATATTTCGAGCCTTGGGGTTTTTTTTGTTACAAACTATTGTTATCTGAAGGTCCATCTGGTTCCTCCAACTGAGTCAAAGTGACAACTCCCAGAATGCATAGGTTCGGTTATTAAATGAAACTTCAGGATTGAATACGTGAGTCCGCGGAAATGCAAATGCTATCGACTTAGGAAGGATAAGTGTCTGATTTGCCCTGCTCTGGAATCGCAGGTGCAGGCTGCACAAAGATCTGAGCAGCAGATGCATAAACCTGTTGGGCTATTACTTCATCGTTTTAGAGTTAGCACTTTATAAAAGGAGGGGTGCAAATCTGCCTGTAGATTAAATGTTAAACAGCCTTTTTATTATGGTCTGGCGTGACAGCGCAGCTATCGCCAGAATATTATGTGTGCATCAGAGAGAGAGGCTTTCACTTCGCCAACTTGTTAGGCGGCAGGAGTGCATGTTTTGATTGGGCAGAAGATGTATGTTTCCACAAAAAAAGTGCTTGCCCTCCATGCAACGGTGATCATTTTGTTTATTTAGCCAGCTGTCCACTCTCAAAGTTAGTCCTCAGACACATGCATGTCATGTCACCCTGTTTGCAAAAACAGGATCCATAACGGGCCAGAGGATGACCTCCAGGGAATACACGCAAGGAAAAAAAAAAACATGTTCGGTTTATTCTATCTGCCAAAAAACCTATAATCGCATGTTAGACGTCTCTCTACTCTACTATGCCCCACTCTACTGTATGCAAATGCTCTATGCCCCACCCCACTCAACTATACACAACTGCACTCTTTACCACTGCACTCTATACAACCGCAGGATAAGCCACTCCACTGTACTTTGCACCACTTCACTCTATGCTACTCCATACTACTCTGCTATGCAAAACTGCACTCTATGGCACTGCACTCTTTGCCAACCCACTCTACTCTTTACCATTCCACTCTTTACTATTCCACTCTATACCACTTCACTCTACGCCACAACACTCTATGCTACGCCACTCTAAGCCACTCTTTTACAATCTGTGCCACTCCACTCCATTGCAATTTGCGCAGCGCCACTCTATTCCACTATACACAACTTTACACCACTGCACTCCACATCACATAATTACTATACACATAATTCCATTGCACACCATCCTACATATTTACACTACACAAATCCACTCCACATCAAGAAAATCCACACCACACAACAATTCAAATCCAACCTACATAATTCTACTCCAACCACATACAACCACTCCATAATACAAGGGTAAAAGACATTGCCATATACAACACCAATAGCTCTAACTCAAAAAAATGCGAGACCTATTGCATTTCTAATGCTTGTTTCATGAATGAATTAACACATGTTATCTAACCTTGTAACTAGGAGGGGGGATGAAATTAAGAGGTAGGGGTACAAAGGAGGAAGTGAGGGAGAGAGGAAACCTAGAACTCGCCCTTTCCACTCCCCGGTAACTCAACAAAATTACATTTTCAAGCAAGGAAACCTAGGGTGTCAATATCTAACTTCATGTCTGTAGGATCAGGGAATGGGGGGGATGAACAAGGATATGGCACAGCAGAAGGACAAACTGAGGGGCACTGAGACAGACTGGGGAGGTAGGGGGCTGTGTGTGGAAGAGATTAGGCGTGGTTAAACCAAAGTGGCTAGGGAGGCCGGGTGTTGTCTCTGGTCTGGGACTTGAAGTCATGTAGGATCATTTCTCATCAAGGTGCTAGGAGGAATTTATGTAACACTCACTTTTCCTCCTTGCGGAGTGTTGTGATTTCCGCTTGTGCCCATTTAATGACCTCTGCACACCAGTGCAAGAACGAGGGGGGCAGCAGACTTCCACTTCGCTACTGCCCGTTTGGCCAGAGGAAGCGCATGGTCGGTGAAACGGGTCGTAGCTTCACCAGTTTTAGATCAGGGCAACAGGCCAAGTAAGCATTGAGGGGCTGTGTCAAGCTGTTCCTTGCCCGTGGCCCGCGAGATCTCAAACAGAATTGCTTCCCAATAAGGTTGTAGGGGCCTGCAGGCCCAGAACATGTGGGTCATATCCGCCAAGCCTGCCCTACATCTAGGACTCTAATCTGCAACCAAGGGATAGATACGGTTTAGGCATCAGGAGGTCAAATAGGCCCAATGCAGAATACTGGGGGTTGTGGGGAATCTTGCTGGGGTATTCTAGGGTCTTTAGCCAGTCCAAATTGTGGAATGGTTGTTCCAAGTAATCTTCCCATCCATACCTCAGGTACGCCAGCGCCTCTAGGGGTTCACTCACAAAGGCTCACTATATCCATGTTACTAAGTGTATACCGTGTCCTATTGAGTGCATTGTGTGTAGTAATGGGTTCCAGGCCCCTGACACCCCAGTGCTGCTACAGCATCACCCGTAGGCCCCCGTAGGTAAAGAAGACTCCCTTGTGTAATCTGTGGAGGTCCCAGAGCTCCTGGAAAGATATCAGCGTGCCCTCCACAGACATCGCCAAGCGCATTAATACCGGCTTCCTTCCACAGCTCCACTTTTCGGCCTCTCAGGCTGTAGTCCCCAAAGGGAAGGCCTCGGAGCAGTAGCAACGGGGTGTAGGGTCTTATGGTAGTGCCTCCCGGGAAGCCCCTATACAAGCACACGTGGGCCTTGTGTAAGAGAAGTGGGTGGGACCTCTTGTCTTTTGGCTCGGGAGAAGCAGGGGTAGTAAGAGGCCCTTGCCAACTCTGGCCTGGGGAATTTCTGTTTTTATTAATGTGATGGCCTGCTAACCAAAGGGTCATCCACTGGAGCTGAGCTGATAACTAATAGTGTGTGTGTGAAGTTCTGGGGAGCTGTAGCGTATGTAGTGCCACTCTCTTCTGTCCCGTTCCCCATATAAGGTTGAGTAATAGAGAATCTAAATGACAGAGGGGGTGACAAGGAATTGAAACTTGGAGGAAGGTAAAGTAGTTTAAGATTCGGGTTTAGCATCAGCATTTTTGACAGGGCCTATCAGCCCGCCACTGACAGAGGGAAAGTTAAAAATCCGATTTGGGAGTGCAAGGACCTCACTGTCTTGTTAAGATATCCCTCTAAAAGGTCTGCCTCCGTATGATAGATTTGAATCCCTAAGTGTTTAAACATTGGCGGAGCCCAGGTTAGGCTCCCATTGCCCATCTGGACTTGCCGTGCGTGGAGATGTTCCGTAAATGGGAACACAAGGGATTTAGCATAGTTAACTTTAAGCCCTGAGACCTCGCTAAAGGTGGTCATGATTGAGTTGAGGCTGCTCAGGTCCCCAAGATATCACGGAGGTAATAGATCATGTCATCTGCATAAAGGGAGACAATGTGTGTCTGGGTTCCCAATGGGATGCCCTGGTCCCCGCCCCTAGTTAACTTCAATGCCGCTCAGGGCTCCAGTGCCAGCACAAACCGTAATAAGGATAGGAGACAGCCTTGATTTGTTCCTCTGTAAATGGGATAGTCTTCAGAGATGGTGGCCTGTCGTTGCTCTAGTGGTGGGATTTGAATATAAGGGACAGATCCAGCCTCATATTTGAGGGCCTAATCTGAATCGTCGGACAATCCAGAGCATATAGTCCCAATTTAATGAATTGAAGGCTTGTTCCAGGTCGAGGTCATGCCCCATCATAGCATTCAATATTTGTATTTATTATTTTATATATTACATCAAAAAATATAATTTCAGATTCCTTGAACATAGGTTGACTTGTATGTTGGATGAGAAATTAAAGATAAGCCAACAATTGCTTTTCCAGACAAAAATTCCATGAGTGGATTGAAAATGTTGGACATAAAGTGGATAAGATGTATTGGATCTGATCCAAAGGGCTGAGTATAGTATTTACTCCATCAGAGTGACAGGGTAAAATACTTCAACATCCTGACAGAGTACTCATACTTCTTACTTAGAAATGTCTGCCAGCCTTGTGGACATTTCTAGTCATTGGCAGAAACTACTGTCACTGCGGTTCATGTTATTGTGTTAAAATGTTGATGGATGGCTCCGTCAAACATGATGAATGCATGTCAATCTTTTAACAAGCTTTTGATTTTTATACACAACACCCCAAAGTTGGGTTTTGTTTTAAAAAAAGTAAAAACTGATGAACCCCACACCATAGGAGGTATTTTCTATGGAGTGGGGGTCGTTATTTTTTTTTTTACTGTCCCTCACCGCCAGGTTTTTCCAGGAACTGACAAACCGCTAAAAACATATAACACTGTCCACTCTAAATTCGGCGGACGGTGTTCTATGTAAATGTCTGATGGCCCGTACTCTATTGGGCTGTAAATAAGGCGGGCAGGCAGAGGGCATGGCGGAGAAGGTACTCCATCTCAGTTTTGATGGAATACCCTCTTCTCCAAACTCCAAGTCAGGCCCAAAGTCTAGACTAACACATTAGGACATCACATGCGTCTCTTGGTTGTGGCTTCTTGGGTGTTGTTCTCAAGAACCCAGATGAATGACTCCTCCTAAGGGTCACTAAAACAGCAGAGTGTCAATAAGGGGCGATGATGGGTGGCTCGATGTACAACAGTGTCCCGCTTTCCGTTGAGCTGCCAGCTGTAGATGTTTCTGGGACAGAGCTGGCATCAAATGGTGCATGACCACAGAAAGAGGCAGCTAAATGAGACATTGCTGCAGACAGTGCTCTGCAGCCATCTTGCACCACCCCAAAATGTAAAGTGTGGGCTCTCAGGTGACGCTCCAGGAGATAATTTTCAGTTCTTTGGATCTCATTCTAGGTCCTCATGAGATTGTCCAGGGCCCTTACAGGTTAAATAATCTGGCCAAGCTGATCCTCCTGCTGTGTTCCTCCCTCCACAGAGCTGTTCCTGCCTCACCCCTTTCCAAACTGCCTTGTCACCTAAAGTAGGTGGCTATAGGTGTAATGTGTCTTAGCCAGCCGCGGTCCGTGCAGGTAACAGCGGTGGGGCAGAGTAAAGGGGGATTTTGAGGGACGATGCTGAGGGAAAATTAAATATTTATTTAATTTTCCCTCTGCATCGTCCCACGAAATCTCCCTTCACTCGGCCCCACCGCTGTTACCTGCACGGTCCGCGGCTGGTCTTAGCTGCACAGCGGATGTTATGGCTGAAGTTGTCACAGAAGCTAGGCCAGGGGTGGCCATGACTGTAAGTGGTGTGGAGCCACAGGGGTCTGTGTGGGCAATGATGTGCATAATGGGGACAGAACTCTGCTGTACGAATTAGTTCTTGGGTCCTGAGGGAGAGGTTGAGGGTGTGGGCCACACAAACAAGATGGGGCATGCTGATCTCGAAAGTCACCCTCATCAGCATGAGTGCTTATCCCACTGAAGGCTTGTTATCTTCTTTCCTCGGGTACAGTGGCCAACAGCGTTGAAGCTGATATCTGAGATATTGATGCTTCAACTTTAAAAAAAAAAAAAGGATATATTTTTAGACAGATAGTTTTGACTAATTTTAAGCAGTACAATGTCAAACTAGTCTTCAATGTTTTGTACACTACTGATCAAATTAAGAGTCCATCATTTTTTTTCCTTCGTATCAAACCACAAAACGTTGAGAAGGATTGATACCGAGCGAAGTGAGTTTATTTGTGGTTTCACAGTTCAGGGGTGTGCTAGTTTGTGTGAGATGTCAACCCTAAGGTTGTTAGGCTATCCTGTCCGAGGGTCCACAGGCCACTTTGAAGTGCTTTTGAGTGACTTTTATATATACTTCACTCAATTTCAACTCTATGTATTTGAGCCAATGGATATGTTTGTTGTTTTATTAAAACTCATTCACCCTTACACTTTGAGAACAAACTTCTCAATGTTGTGTGATGATAATGTGTGTAAAAGTAGAGTGTTACTTATTAGACAAAATGGCTAAACTTGATTATGACTCAAAGTTTCTATTCCTCAGCTTTAAGGTATCATTAAATTCAAGTTTGTTTGTAGGGTATTACAAAAAGGATAACAATAAAGTCCCAGAATGCAGAGATGTGGTTTCCAAAACCAGAACTGGACTATTGTAG
Organism: Calotriton arnoldi; assembly: GCA_963921515.1. Lineage (NCBI taxonomy): Eukaryota > Metazoa > Chordata > Amphibia > Caudata > Salamandridae > Calotriton > Calotriton arnoldi. The sequence continues at coordinate 77,064 of CAWUFW010016875.1, forward strand.
ACCCGGTGACATGGATTTAACTGTTCAAACTTCTATCACAAATCATTTATTTTATAGTGTATCAGATTAGGAGAGATAGTATGTGTCATGTGAATCTGAAAAGAGTGGGTATTGCTTACATTGATAGGAGTAATTTTATGAATTTTGTCTGTACTAATGGCAGACCTTCCTACTCGCATGTTACTGCTGTTTGACACACAATATTGACTCCCTTTACACGGTCACTCGGTGAGGTGCTGATATATGGTGTGCACACAATTTGATGGAAAACCCTGCAAAGAGCAGGTTTCTAGCTAATTGTGTGCAGGGTCTATGCAGCCAATGTACATTACGGGGTGTAAAACTTGCCTAGGATATCAGCCTCAGAAGCTTTGTTTTTTTGTGTTGAAGAGAGGAGGAGGTGAAGTTAAAGTGCCTCAGCCCATGCTTGGCACAAAGTCCTGCCCATCCAAGGCCCCAAACCCCTCCTCACACGATGAAACATTTTCACAAATTGGCAGGGCTGATATGGGGATGTGATTTATCAAATTTGAGATCACAGATTTTGATTGTTTCCTATATGAGTTGTGTTAATGAGAATTTTGTGCCAGAGCATATGTGAGATTGTGAATACATCCAGAAGGAAGTGAGTTGAGCCAGATATCAGATAGCATACTTGTGTGAATATATTGTCATTAGTGTAGAGATTTGTGTTAGGGATAAGGGATGTGAGAGTGTTGAGAGGGTGAATTAGTTATTGTGTGAGAGATAGTTTTGGTACATAAAAGTATCCACTCTGCTGGAATTCTCACGATGCCTTCAGTGTAGAGTATGGACTACACCTTCTCCTTCTCAGGCATGAGGTTGAGGGGCCTGGGAGAACCACCATCAGTTACCAGGGCTTCTTGGTCTGAACTTAGAAGCAAGGAAATGGACTCTTCTCCTACAGGTTGTTCCACCACATTCAGGCGTCCTACTCCGAGTGTCTGATGGTGGAGACAGCATTCATCTTATCCATGATTCTGGCCGACATTTTCCTTATCTGGCTCATGGTTATTTTCTGGGCCTGTGCTCTGAAACAACTGGGGCTCAACCTGGGTAGTCATCTTCTAGTTATTTAAAAAAAAAAGAAAAGTTGGTCGGCTGCTGGTGGTTCATGTTGTGATTGGTAAATGATTTGTTTGGTTAGAGGAATGTCTTTTGGGGTGGGAGATGCAGGTATTATTTGTAAGTAGATTTTGATCAGGTGTGTGACGAACTGAAAAATGGTCTGCCATTGCTACCCTCTTCCGTGAGGGTCCCTCTGCACCGCTATGATGGCGAACACCTCTAAATATGACAGAACTATGTCTACTATGCCAATGTTGATAGGTGGTGTTCGTCGATGGTGGGGACCCATGACGGAGAACTGATGTTTAGCCAACAAACCATCCTCCACCAAGATGTATTGCTCTGGGTCAGCTCTGAATATGGCAGACGGATATCCATCAGCTTGATGGACAGATCAGTCCCTTGATTATGGATGAATGATGACCGTACAATAAACTGTAGATCAGGCCCTTAGTCTCTGGTCCAGTTAGCATATTATCAGGCACACTAACTGGGCCCGACGTGGTGCAGTCTCACTGTTCTGTGTCAAGCTGAGTATTCTAAATGAATACTTTAAAAGTTTTTAATGTTTGTTGAAGATTGTGCTTTTGACAATGTTGTGGGTTAGTACCCACTTCTAAATTTCCTGGGGTGATGACATTTTAGAGGTCTGTATCTTGTGAAAGTGTAGTTGCAGTCAAGATTTTCTGGTGGGAGGGCACTCGCTGGTCCTATGGCATTCACTGAATCTCAAGCCTTTTCAAGTTCCTTCTGAAAACTGGACTTTATGGCTGGTGTCTAATCAGAACTAAAATGACTTCAAAGATAAGTCTCATGACTCTATAACTGTTGCACCCGCCTTTATCCTATGGAGACAAATCGCCAATCCATGGCTGGTCAATTCTGAGCTATAAGCCTGTGAAGGAGTCTAGGACCCCATATCCTGACCTTACTTCTGAGCACTCAATAGCCACAGCAAAACGTCAACTGCAGACATTTTTTAGATAGTGCCCCTGTGTTAGACCTGGCATCTTTGGCATGATTTCCCCTGTCAGTTTTTTCTTCTGACCTCCTGTTTTTTGCTGTGTGCTGCATTTTGTTTTTGCTGGTTTTAGGACTCTGGACACTTTACCACTGCTGACCAGTGCTAAAGTACAAGTGCTCCCTATGTAAATTGTATTGGTGAATGGCTTATCCTTGATTGGCATATCTGATTTACTAGTAATTCCCTAGTAATGTGCACTAGGTATGCCCAGGGCCTGTAAATCAAATGCTACTAGTGGGCCTGCAGCACTGATTGTGCCACCCACATGAGTAGCCCTGCAAACCTGTCTCAGACCTGCCACTGCAGAGTCTGAGTGTGCAGTTTTAAATGCACCCACTTGCCAGGCCCAAACCTTCCCTTTTACTATATGTAGGTCACCCTAATGTAGGCCCAAAACAGCCCAATGGGCAGGGTGCAGTGTATTTAAAAGGTAGGACGTGCTGTTTTGTTTTACATGTCCTAATAGTGAAATACTGCTAATGTCGGTTTTCACTTTTGCAAGGACTATCTTTCTGATACAGTAACATGGGGATTGACTTGAAATATCTTTTAAGTGTAATTTTCCATTGGGAGCTGATCTAGATTTGGACTTTGGGGTCTCTGAACTCACAATTTAAAAGTACATATTTTCGTGAAGTTGGTTTTTAAGTTGCATGTTTGAAAATGCTACTTTTAGAAAGTGGGCAATTTTTTTTTTAACCATTCTGTGCCTCTGCCTGTCTGTAGAATCCACGTCTGGGTTAGGATGACAGTTAGGCTCTTGTGCATTCACTCTAGACAGTCACACGAAGGGAGCTGAGGTGTTCCTTGCATATGCTGATGGGCCATCACCAGGCTGATGGATCTTCCTGAGCTAGAGTGGTGAGAGGAGTTGTTAATGACACCTGTGCCTGTTCTCATACAAAGCTGTCTCCGTCCCCCAGTAGTGTGTCTGGAGCCAGGTCAGGGAAAGGCAGGGTCTTTTGCACTCCAAATACTTTCCTTTGAAGTTTGCCTGCTTCAAAGGCAAAAAGGGGTAAAGTATTGGACCTCTGACACTCCCAAATCAGAACACTTCTGGACTAAAGGACATTCTGCAAGGAAGAAGAGCTGGATGCAGTAGGAGGGGCTGCCACTCTGTCTGATGCTTTGTTGTGCTGGCCTGCTACTTGCTCTTTCTGTCCTGGGAGTAAAAGGACTAGACTTTGCTTTCTGTATCCTGCTTCCAAGGTTCTCCAAGGGGTTGTGTATGCTTGCCTCCTGTTAAGAAGTCTCAGGGCCAACAAAGACTTCACCTACCAGTGCCTGGGCTCTTTTGCTGATAGACCTGACTTGCCAAGTGGTGCCAAATCCAGGCCCTGGGCCCTTGGAAGTGGAATCTGATAAACTGAAGGAGAAAATCCTCACATCGACTCCCAGTGTTTGTTTTTATTGGCGCATCGCTGCAAACTTTGACACATCTCCACTGCCAGCACGAGAGCATGGTTCCCAATCGGTGCATTGACCACGGCTTTCACCGCAGGCCCCAGCTTTCCATTGCAGCACGTCAAAAGGAACACCGTGGTGTGAGTTTTGAGCACCGCATTACCGAAGTCCATGACACACTGCGCCAACGCAGTGCCTGCTTCATCGCTGTGGATTTTTGCGCATCGTCCCTGGGCTCCGATCTCTTCAACAATGTTGCCCAGCAGTAAGGAAATAAGGCCTCGTGTCCGGAGATCGACGCATCACCTCCCCTTCTAATAAGGAACCGATGCATCACCTCCCCTGGCAGTATGGAACCTACGCATCGCTTTGCTTTTCCGACGCCTCACCTCCCCTGCTCCTGTCTCTTCTTTGAATTATGACTCATTCAAGGTACTTTGGGTTAAAAGAAACGCATCCATAGATTTCTATGGACTGAACTTATTTAACCTTTGAAAAGTGATATCTTTACTTGTGTATGTTGGATTCTTGTTGTTTTGGTCTTGTTTTATTTAGATAAATTTTGGCTATTTTTCTAACCTGGTGTGGATTCATTTTGTGGGGTTTTCACTAGGTTACTGTGTGTGTAGGTACAAATGCTTTACACAATGCCTCTTAGATATACCTGACTGCTCATGCCAAGCTACCAAGGGGGTGAGCAGGGGTTATCTTAGCTGTGTCACTCCTTTACCCTGACTAGAGTGAGGGTCCCAACTTGGACAGGATGCAAACCACTGCCAACTAGAGACCCCATTTCTAACATCCTGTGTACGTAGTACTACCATATTAGTGATAACAGCAGCAGTCCTAACAAGCCCAGTTATCCCACCAACTCTTTTATTTGAGTCAGTGGAATTATGCTTTGGCAAAAACCTCCCCGTTAAGAGCCAAACCTACTGAACTGCATTGAGCTTCTACAAGAATGTTGTGCAGATCTTTCTGATACCTAAAAATACTTTGTGATCCTTCATTTACTGTCAGGTAATAACCGTAGTGCTGAATCTCGAAGACTCAAGTGCTTCCAAGTGATCACGATATATGATAATATTTGTTCAACCAGTATTAAAATATTATATGGATTAATGATTGTATACTCTTACCTTGTGCACCCACTCACTACTGATTTCTTTGTATGTTGTTTTATAAAACTGAAAATAAAGGATTAAAACTATATATATATATATATATATATCTATATATCTCCATATCCAAAAGACCACATGGATTCTCCGCACTTCCGTCAGGCGAGCAGAGAAACACGAACCACTGGAATTTATGGCACTGTTCTTTATTGTTCCTCAGATATGACGCGTTTCGGACACCACTTGTCCTTGATCACATATCAGAAAACGCAATTCGCCATCTTTTTTAAATATGCTGTGTCACTAAACCACGTGGAAAACACACTAGCACAGCGTTCTGCATATTGGTAAGTCTGTTAACCTTTTATTGCATATTTCTATCTGATTTGGACAATACATGACGGTCGGTATTTGTGGCATAAAGTACACAATGTATTACATATTCTTGGATTCAAGCGATATGTGGAGTTAAAAAAACATACTTAGTAATAGTTGTAGATTGTAAATGCAGCATTGTGCCATACAAAATTAATGCATTTCACTCCATGAATAAATAGTAAAAAACATGTTTAAAAAAGTTAATAAAAACATGAAATACGAAATGATCATATAAAAGGCTAAAATATCGCAATAAATTGCATGTTCAGGTATAGGAATTTCTATATATTACCTGGAAGGCCATTAATAGCCTATTCCTGTAATTCCAAGTAAACATGTGCAAAGATCGCATGAAACAATGTAAACATCAACATGTGCAAAATGCTGTCAACGGGTAGGAAACAACAATTAATCATCTTCCTGCTTAAATGCAAAAATGTATGAGTCAACTCCTCATATAGAGAATTTAACCCCCATTATAATTACAAGGATTTTCAAATGTGTACAAACTATGCAGTCAAGTAAAGTGCTGTGTGCTAAAGGTGCTACCTTCGGTCTGCCTGACCTGCTAAAGTGCATGTGCTTAAAAAATTCATAAAGTACACTTGTGGAAACATTATTAAAAGATAAAAGTTTACATAATACAAGCCCAGATGGAAAAGGGGCACGGCGTGAACTACGTATCAGTATTCAAATATTTCAACATAATGTCGAGAATGGGAAAATAAGATATTTGTCAAAGACAGGATGGCATAAAAATTGTTGTTATGAGTGTCATCAATGTGGGTTATATATTATAAAAAATAATGCAGGTCTTCCGTATTATTTAGTCCATTGGGAAATTTACTGTCCAACTCAAGTATTATTCTTGACTCCATCTGTCTTAACAACCTTTCTCTATCACCTCCTCTCCTGAGTTTAGGAATGGCAGCCGCTACAAAGTACTTCAAGCAGTTGAGGTCATTATTGTGTTCTTGCTTGAAATGGCGAGCCACTGGATACGTAACATCGTTGTTTACAATGGCTCGCAAATGTTGCAAGATTCTGACATGCACCTGCAGCTTTGTACTTCCCACATATCTCAAGCCACAGGTGCATGTCAGAATATAAACTGCAAACTCCGTTCTGCAATTAAAACTGCCCTTGATGGTAATCTTGTCAGGGCTGAAGGGAGTTGAGTAGTGTGTGGTGTTCTCTCCAAACTTGCAAGCTCTACATGAAGAGCATTTAGAGAAACCTTGCCTGGGTTGTAACCACATTTTGGCTGCTGTTAATTCCGGACTGTTCTTAACTATTTGTGTTCTCATGGTGGGACCTTTTCTGTATGTGATAGTAGGTTGCGCAGGGAGCCTTAGAGCTAACACCCCATCCGTGAGCACTATTGGCCAATTGCGTCTTATTATTGACCTAATCTTTCTCTCTTGTTTATTATATGTGGTTATCAGTCTCATGGCATTATTAGCAAAGTTGGATGTTTCTTTTTCAGTATTGGTGGTAAACAGTGATTCTCTAGGTCTCTCATTCATTTTTCTTACTGCCTCCTTAAGAAGGACCGCAATATATCCTCGCTTTTTGAATCTAGAGAGAGCCTGTTGAGTACAGGTATTAAGGTCTTCCTCTGTACTGCAGATTCTTTTGAGGCGTAAAAGTTCACCAAACTGAATGTTTTTGATTAGATGTTTTGGATGTGCACTGCTGGCATGGAGTGTCGAATTGCCAGCAGTGACTTTTCTATGTAGAGTAGTCTCTATTTTTCCATCTTTTACGTAAACTTTTACATCTAAAAACTCAATGCTTTCTTTACTGATCTGCGAAGTAAATTTGAGGTTGGCAGTATTAATATTGATGTTGTGAATAAAATCAGTGGCACTCTTTTCATCCCCTCTCCACACAATAAAAACATCATCAATGTACCTTAACCAGTGTTGTACATGGTTGGTATATTCAGTACCGTGTGTGCGTTTGAGGACCCGCTCCTCCCACCAGCCAACATGCAAACATGCATAACTGGGGGAGAAGCAGGCCCCCATCGCCACACCCCTGTTTTGTAGATAAACGTCATTACCAAATGTAAAATAGTTGTTGTGCAGACACCAAGAGATTAAACTTAAGAGCATCTTATTATGATTATAGCAGTCCGAGGGCCTAGTATTGAGAAAATGTCCAACTGCATTTAAACCTGTAGCATGTTCAATACTAGTGTAAAGTGATTCGATGTCCAAAGTGATGAACAACAAATCTTCTGCCCATTGGACGCCATGCACTTTCTTAAGGAGGTCCCCTACTGACTTCTTTGTATGTTTTATAAAACTGAAAATAAAGGTTTAAAACTATATATATATATATATATTCACTGAAAAAACCATAGGTTTTAGGGACAGTTATAGTTACTTGGACATTGCACTCGTACAAAACCCGTGAAATTCCCCCGTTATAGTTAGTTCAGCTAACTATAACTCGCGCCCCCGCAATGCACTGCTGATGACGTCACATATTACATCACTCATGACATGGTCAGTGACATCACTGATGACATCACTGATGACATCTCAGATGACATCACTGATGACATCACTGATGACATCACTGATGACATCATCCAGTGACTGTGTGTTTCTGTAAAGTTTAAATATTTTTAATATATATAGGAAAAGACGTATTGAAGAATGAGTGGGTGTGTAAGTGTCTGTATGGATGATTTAGTAGGTGCGTGACTGACTCTATAAGTGAGTGATTTAACGTATCTTACTGAATGCATGGGTTAGTGACTAAACTGGATGAATGTCTGTATCCGTCTGTCTGTTGCTGTGTAAGTGGCTGCATGTGTTTGTGAATAGCTACATGAGTGTCTATATGAGTTATTGAATGCTTGTCTGAGTATCTGTATGGGTGCCTGAGTGTTTGTGTGGGAGGGGTGTGTGCAACTCTGTGCATAGATGTGCGAGTGGGTGATTCACTGGGTGGATGGTTTCAAGAGTGCATCTGTGATAGACTGTATGGGTGGGTAAGTGTGTGTAAGAGTGTGTTAGTGAGTGAATGTATGTTCCAGTGGTACATGTGTGAGTAACTACATATGTGAAAGGCAGTATATATGTGTGTTGGAGTATATAAATAGCTATAAGCAAGAGTGAGTGATTGTGATAGTGGCTGTATGGATGAGTGTGTGCTTGTATCAGTGATTGTATAAGAGCGTAACAATGTGCTACTATTTGTATGAGTAAGTGAGCTGGTGTGTGTATAACTGTATAGGTGAGTAAATGGCAGTGTGTTTAATTATTTGCATGACTGACTAGGTATGTGAGTATCTCTATGGATGAGTGGCGTTGTTTGAGTGTCTATATAGGAGTAAGAGTGCATATGATAGTCCTGTACTGAGTGACCGTAAGTATGAGTGACTGTACGGGTGAGTGAGTGGATGTGTGTGTGTAGACCTAAGAATCAGTGAGTGGGTATGTAGTTATTGGTGTTGGAGTGTCTATGGTTTTGCGAATGGCAGTCTGTAATTTAGAGTGGGTGTATCAAAGGTTATATTAGGGTGTGAGGAGGTGCATCAGATTATCACGTGGATGATGTCATCAGTGATGTCATTTGAGATGTCATCAGTGATGTCATCAGTGATGTCACTGACCATGTCATGAGTGATGTAATATGTGACGTCATCAGCAGTGCATTGCGGGGCGCGAGTTATAGTTAGCTGAACTAACTATAACGGGGGAATTTCACGGGTTTTGTACGAGTGCAATGTCCAAGTAACTATAACTGTCCCTAAAACCTATGGTTTTTTCAGTGAATTTCAAAGGTTTTTTAAATGCTAATTTGTAACTATAACGTGTCTGAAACCTATGGTTTTTTCAGTGAATTTCAAAGGTTTTTTAAATGCTAATTTGTAACTATAACGTGTCTGAAACCTATGGTTTTTTCAGTGAATTTCAAAGGTTTTTAAATGCTAATTTCTAACTATAACGTGCCTGAAACCTACGGTTTTTTCAGTGAATTTCAAAGGTTTTGTAAATGACAATTTTTAAATGTATTAATTGTTATATTAATTTTTTCATACTGATTTACTACATTTTTAGAAACAATTTTTTTTACATATTTTATTTTTTAAATTACATTGTAATTACATTATACATTACAAAAAATACTTTCTCAGAATGAATTACTTTAGTTTAAATACTTTGCAGATAGGCAATAGACTTTTAAGTACAGTAGTTACAGTTGTTGCAATGGGCAACACATTTTCAAACACAATGCAACATTCAGCTCAATGTGAATTTCTAGTTAAATGCAATTAGTTACTTTATGGATTACTTTTGTAACCACAGGACTGGATCCTAGATTCAGTCCTGGTACATCTCCTGTAAACAGTTGAGTAGAAGCGTTTTGGTTAGAGTCGTGATTTTTAAGGAATATTATTGTATTTTAAAAGTTGACACTTAGAAACTTCTTCACATAGAATCACCAATGTTATCCTATGGAAGGAAATTCACTTAGCAGGTAAAAACTGTTATCGTTACTTTTTGTTACTCAGTGTTGGATCCTGGATCCAGCACTGGTGCATCGCCTGTAAACAGTTGAAAGAATGCGTTTAAGTCATACAGGCGATTTTTAAGGAATATTTGTAGTTTGTGAAAATCAACACTTTGAAACTTTTTGCTGAAAACCAGTCAATCTTAGCCTATGAAGGAAATTCAAGTTACCGGTAAGTACGGTTAAAATTACTTTTGAGGATCAGTACTGGGCTGAAAGATGCAGCACTGAGGTCTCTCCTGATAACAGGTGAGTAAATCGGAATTCGTATTTCGGCTGATTTTAGAGGAATATTTTAAAGTTCCAAAACTCCACACTTAGAAGAATTTCCAAGTGAAACCAGTCAATGTTAGCCTATGGAAGGAAATTCAAGTTACTGGTAAGTACGGTTAAAATTACTTTTCAGGACCAGTACTGGGCTGAAAGATGCAGCACTGAGGTCTCTCCTGATAACAGGTGAGTAAATCAGAATTCGGATTTCGGCTGATTTTAGAGGAATATTTGTATGTTTCAAAAATCAACACTTAGAAACTTTTTCAGCAAAAAGCAGGCAATGATATCCTATGGAAGGAAATTCAAGTTACTGGTAAGTATGGTTAAAATTACTTTTGAGGATCAGTACTGGGCTGAAAGATGCAGGACTGAGGTCTCTCCTGATAACAGGTGAGTAAATCGGAATTCGTATTTCGGCTGATTTTAGAGGAATATTTTAAAGTTCCAAAACTCCACACTTAGAAGAATTTCCAAGTGAAACCAGTCAATGTTAGCCTATGAAGGAAATTCAAGTTACCGGTAAGTACGGTTAAAATTACTTTTCAGGATCAGTACTGGGCTGAAAGATGCAGCACTGAGGTCTCTCCTGATAACAGGTGAGTAAATCGGAATTCGTATTTCGGCTGATTTTAGAGGAATATTTTAAAGTTCCCAAACTCCACACTTAGAAGAATTTCCAAGTGAAACCAGTCAATGTTAGCCTATGAAGGAAATTCAAGTTACCGGTAAGTACGGTTAAAATTACTTTTCAGGACCAGTACTGGGCTGAAAGATACAGCACTGAGGTCTCTCCTGATAACAGGTGAGTAAATCGGAATTCGTATTTCGGCTGATTTTACAGGAATATTTGTATGTTTCAAAAATTAACACTTAGAAACTTTTTCAGCAAAAAGCAGGCAATGATATCCTATGGAAGGAAATTCAAGTTACTGGTAAGTACGGTTAAAATTACTTTTGAGGATCAGTACTGGGCTGAAAGATGCAGCACTGAGGTCTCTCCTGATAACAGGTGAGTAAATCGGAATTCGTATTTCGGCTGATTTTAGAGGAATATTTTAAAGTTCCAAAACTCCACACTTAGAAGAATTTCCAAGTGAAACCAGTCAATGTTAGCCTATGAAGGAAATTCAAGTTACCGGTAAGTACGGTTAAAATTACTTTTCAGGACCAGTACTGGGCTGAAAGATGCAGCACTGAGGTCTCTCCTGATAACAGGTGAGTAAATCGGAATTCGTATTTCGGCTGATTTTAGAGGAATATTTGCACAATGGTGAAGGGAGGGGCGGGGCCTGAGGTGACATCTGTGCAAACGCGCCCCGTTGCGCGTTTTAAGTTGGGGATTAAGTCCCCTTGAATCCTGAGGGTCCCTAGGGGCCAACTAGCCCACCAGGAACCTCCAATATGCGCCAGAGGCTGCGTTGCAGAGAGTGTAGAGAGGCCACACCCTTTTACACCTCTCTGCAACGCAGCTCTGTGGTGCTTTCTGGATGTACCTGTTGGGCTAGTTGGCCCCAGAGACCCTCAGGATTGAAGGGATTTAATTCCCCATCTTAAACGCGCCACGGGACCTGTTTCACACATGTCACCTGAAGCCCCGCCCCGCCCTTCACCACTGTGCAAACGCGCCCCGTGGCGTGTTTTAAGTTGGGGATTAAGTCCCCTTGAATCCTGAGGGTCCCGGAGTCCAACTAGCCCACCATATACCTCCAAAAGCGCCACAGAGCTGTGTTGCAGAGAGGTGTAAAGGGGTGTGGCCTCTCTACACGTCTCTGCAACGCAGCCCCTGGCGCATATTGGAGGTTCCTGGTGGGCTAGTTGGCCCCAGAGACCCCCAGTATTCAAGGGAATTCGTTCCCCCTCTGCAAACGCGCCAGGGCGCGTTTGCAGAGTGGTGAAGGAAGGGGCGGGACCTGCGGGCCCGATCGTTTTTAAAATTTTTTTTTTGTCCCTGAAGGGGGGCTGTGTAGCCCCCTTCCTTTTTCCTGTTTTTATGCCCTGGGACCCCATCCCCCAGGGCCTTACCCCTTTTTAAAAATTTTTAATTAAAAAAAAACGGGAAGGGGGCCGCGTGGCCCCCTTTCCCTGGGCCTGTATTGGCCCCGGGGACCCCATCCCTGGGGCATGGCCTTTTTATTTTTATTCTTTGGAGTGGGGCTGCGTGGCCCCCTCCTCTGGCCATTTAAGGCCCCGGGGACCCCATCCCCCAGGGCCGGCCTTTCCATTTTTTTTAATTTTTTAATTTTTCTTTTTTGGGGAGGGGGCCGCGTGGCCCCATCCTGGGCCACTACTTGCCCCGGGGACCCCATCCCCCGGGGCCTGGCCTCTCGTTGGGGACTGTGGGGGGTCCCCAATCCCCCACAGTCCCGCCGGCTCCCCGTGTCCTACGGGAGCCGGCATTGCTTACACATGGGGAGCAGCTGACATGCTGCTCCCCATGTGGAAAGCAATCGGCTTTGGATATTGGAAGAGAGAGCAGGTTTCCCTGCTCTCTCTTCCAATATCCAAAGCAGTTTGCTATGGCAGGACGGGAGCCGCGAGGCTCCGTCCTGCCATAGCAAACTACAGTGTCCCGAGGGTAGGCACCCGGGACACTGCAGGAGCCGGCCCTGGGGGTGGTGGTCCCCAGGGCCATCAAGGGCTCCAGGAGGGGGCCGCGCGGCCCCCTCCCTACATCAGCACAGCCCGGGGAGGTGGTGGTCCCGGGGCTTCGGGGTCCAAAACGGACCCCCATTTTAATTTGTTAGTGCCCCGGGAGGTGGCGGTCCCGGGGCGTGTGGGAGGCTGGAGCCCCCCACACAGGTTGTTAAATCAATAAAAAAAAAGCCCGGGGAGGTGGTGGTCCCCGGGGCTGCGGGAGAGCTCAGAGCACCATTTTTTTAAAAAGCCCCGGGGGGTGGCGGTCCCCGGGGCTTGGGGGCCCTGAGGCCCCCACACATTAAATTATCCCCCCACCATGCCCCCGGGACTTGGGCCACCCGAGGGCCAGTGCTATCGAAGCACGGGAGACCGCGCTTCGATTTTCTTTTTTTCTTCTTTTTTTTTTTTTAATGCTTTTTTTGCCCAGGGGGTCCTTGTGGGACCCCCTGAGCAGGCCTAGGGGTTAGGGTGTTTCTACCCTGCCCCCTTTGTGCGTTTTGCGCACTTGTTTCTGTCCCTCGGTTCTACCGAGGGACAAAATGGCTGCCAACACTTCTTGATTTGGAGTGTTGACAGCCAATTAGCATGCAGCTCGTGATCGGGAGGGTACGCGGATCCGACGCGCCCATAGATATATATGTGATTTTAATTGTGAATTTCTCAGGAACTACTGAGCGGATTTACACCATTTTAGCAAAAGGCACCAGTCTGAACCAAGGGCTACCTCTTTGCCAAATTTGGGGTAATTCCGTTCAGCAGTTCGGGCTGTAGCTGCGACTAAAGGTTCCTATGGAAAAATGAATGGGGAAAACGCGTTTTGGGACCCCCTTTTTCTCGGCCCCCGCTTCACGTATCACCCCGAGACTTTCAGGGTAGGAGCGGAGCGGAGCGCCCCAACAAGTTGGAAACTTTCACGAAGATTCGTCAACCGGCGCCAACGTTATTTCAAATAGAATGTCGCGGATTTCCTATGGATAATAGGTTGTAACTATAACTATCTACTGGCGACCGCCAGTAGATAATATATATATATATATATATATATATATATATATATATATATATATATATATATAATTTATTTTAAAAAAAAAAAGGGTTGTGGCATGCTGGCGTGCTGCCAAATCGCTGGTGGTGCACGGCAAAACAGTGACAGCGCTAGAGGTATCATCAAAAACCTCCCCAAACTCTATATAGAGGCAGCCGGCACTCGAAGTCAAGGGATTACATCCTGTTTATTCAGTCATACCATCTTGGGCACTGGACCATCTGAGAGACGCGTTTTGGCAGCTAATTCTGCCTTTTTCAATCTAAAGTGCGCCATATTGGTGCTCTATTTAAACATCAAAGTTAATTGATACAAATGATGCAATTATTTTTAGCAGCAAATCAAAAAACATGTACGATCACTGCAAGGGACAACTTCACTTCAAAACATTAACATGAGGAGACCTTTTAACACCATGCACGAAATGCTTTCACCTTATGAATAACCCCCAACAGGATTGACTGCGAATTGTATAGTCCCTTGACTTCGAGTGCCGGCTGCCTCTCTATGGAGTTTGGGGAGGTTTTTGAAGATATATATATATATATTGGTTCATCCAAAGCACAGGCAATAACATCATTTTTTAATGTTATAAAATAGTAAGTGCCAGTTGAATTTTGTGATTCTGCGATTGTGGCATTTCCTGCATAATTGTGATTTTACCACACTTGCCACATAATCCTCCATCTGCACATAATTTGCAGTTTTTATGAAAAATATGTTTCTAGGTTTATTGTATCAAAAGTTACTTAAAGAGTGCCGTTTGGGGTGCAGGGCAGTGGCAGGCGTTTTGTAAGGTTAACTGGTCACTTTTTAGTTGCTGATTTCTGTACTCGGAGATTAAAATGGTGCTAATGAATGCAACGTTTGCTCAGACTGTACTAATGTATTTTAAAATTAATACTGCACCAGAATGTGCTGCATTTCCGCATTATTTTCTTTTTCTTACTGCTTAATGTAATGTACCATGCCACATAACTTGACTGTCCATTGCGCCATCTTTCCAGTTGCCCTGACTAGCATACCTGAAAGCTGTTCAGGATCATATATGCCACCACATCAATCACAACTAGTGCTAGGTTTTCACTGTGTTTTACTATAAATACTCGTATCTTTCTACCTGTATTTTAAAACGCATAACTCTCTAAACAAATGACCCCGCTTGACATTGCATTTATTGAGTACGATAATTACTGTATGATATGGTATCTGAAATCAGCCTTCACACCACCTCCTCTGACTAAGCCTTGACAACTCGACAACAGCTACTATTGGAGCATCAAGAGAACTAAGGGAGATTTGGCGAAGCTAAGTAAGCAAGATTAGAAACAAAAACAGTATAATCACTGATTACGACCAAAACTACCACCTGCCTGAGGATCTGGAAAAATCCCGAGAAAAAGCTATCCCTTGCCGTACACCACTCTTAAGGGCTCAAATAGCAGAAGTATTCCTAAAATTACATAGATCTTACAAATTTGAGTCCGCAGGCAGCAAAGCTGTCACTCGTGCTACCCCAGTCCTAACTGCTAAAGCATCGGACAGCAGAGTTGCCCTGTAATTGCTAACCTCTTATTTGCTGAGGCTTCCACAAGCAGCACTGTACATCCGGAAAAGGGATCTCACAGGCTCAAACAGCAAAACTTTCATTCAAGTTACACAGATGTTACAAGTTTAGGTCTCGCCCATGAGAGATATTTCTAGTAGATCTGAGTGCTTGCAATGGAGAAAATTCCCCTCACTAAGAACAATGTATATTTATAGCAGATGCACCCCAACTGTAATCATGCACCGACCATTAGATTGGAGTGATCAGATTTGAGGTATGTTTGGTAAGGCAATCTAAGCCTATTTTAGTATGTGACTAGGCGTCCACTTTTAAAGTGCTTTTTCAAGTCATTGATGTTGGACTTTACTTGTATGAGTCATTGTTAGCAGATGGTCTAGACTGTAGAATTGGTTGAATTGGAGCAAATGAAGATTACAACTGTCACAATCCACTGATTTATTTTAAACAATAAATGGCCATTATTCCTGTCCCAATGCCATGGAGTCTTCTGCTCACATCAAGATTGTTTTATATAAACAAATTTATTGGCATTTTCTGACATTACATGAATAACGGCAATATGTAACATCACTTGGTCATTTTAACCTAAGGTTACAAATTCCATTAGTTACAACAAATGCATCCACAGCCTGCCAAAAACGCCTTCAAAAGAAGAAGCCAAGCAAGAGGACTGAACAAGCCAAGAAAGAGGACTTTATTTCCCATCACCCAAGGAAGTGGCATCACTGGATTTCCCATTATCCACCTACACAGGAAGTGACATCACTGAATTTCCCATTATCCATCTGGACAGGAAGTGACAGTGATGGTTTTCCTTCCAAAACCATCTTTACAAGAAGAAGCCAAGCAGGAGGACAGGGCATGATAACACTGGATCTCCCATCATCCACCTGCACAAGAAGTGACATCACTTAATTTCCCATCATCCATCTGGACAGGAAGTGACATTACTAGTAATTCCACCAAAAACGTCTTTAAAAGAAGAAGCCAAGCAAGAGGACTTTTTTCCCATCACCCATCAGCACAGGAAATGAAATCACAGCAGCTTGCATTTCTCCCCTCTCCCAGGACCCATTCAATGGCAGCTGCAACACGGATGCACAGCAGGCATGCAGCTGGCACACAAAAGACAAGATCATCTGCGCCTGGACCGCGCCCAGTGCCAGGAACCCTGATCCAGTCAGCACCCAGCGATACTCTGCAGCACTCCTTAGGTCACTAGACACCGGACTCTGTTTCCTCTACTGCTGCTACGCCTCATACCATGGTAGGAGCTTTCAACTGCACCAGCCACTGACCCACACCCCCATGCAAATACTAACAAAGCTTTAAACACCCCCTTCCAACAATAACGCCACACAAGCACCAACAACTCCTACGACCCCACCCTACACCACACGCCATGGCAAGCTGCCATTTGTCAACACCCACTTGATGCATGCTTCTCAATACACGATCAGTCAGCAAATGCACAACCGAAATATGGGACCTGCTGAGCAGCGAAGCACCTGACTTTCTCTACATCACAGGGACCTGACTTCAACCCTCATTGGCTCCCGACATCGCCACAGCAATCCCAACGGGCAACAAGATCGCTCAACAGGCCCGCCTTCAAAAGCTAGGATGAGTACTCGCTATTATCTACAAGGAATCCATCAAATGCACTACATCCACAGAGAACGCCAAAATATACTAGACACTGCTTGCCAACATCATCCAATCCAAAGACATCACCGTCATCTGTTACGCTGATGACACCCAGCTCATCCTCTTCCCGACGGACAAGACAACCACCACCATAACCAACTTCACAAACTGCATGACAATGGTAGCAGACTAAATGCGAACCAACTGCCTGAAGCTCAACTCTGACAAGACGGAAGTACCTGTCTTCGCCAACAAAACCTCCCAATTGGGCTCCATCTGGTGGCCATAGGAGCTAGGACCAACTTCCACATCCACTGACCGCGCAAAAAATCTAGGGATCATCCTAGATGACAAACTCAAAATGACGACTTAAGTCAACGCAGTGTGCACCTCCTGCTTCCACATCCTACGCATGCTGCGAAAGATTTTCAAATGGTTGCCTCAGAATAACAGACAGACCATCATGAAAGCACTCATCACCAGCAGGCTGGATTTCAGAAACCCTGTCTATGCCGTAATCTCCAAACGACTCCTACACAGACTCCAGCCCATTCAGAAAACCGCTGCAAGACTCGTACTCGGCATCCCACGCTGTACCCACATCACACCGCACCTCAGGAAGCTTCACTGGCTCCCCATTCACAAGTGCAGCCAATCCAAACTTCTCACCCACCCATACAAAGCCCTACACAGCACAAGACCAGAACATCTGAACATCCACATAAACTTTCACCATCCCACCAGACATCTACGCTCTGCCTCACACTCACTTGCACACCCTCCTCGCATCCGCAACAGCGGACTGAGGTCACTCTTTTTAGTACATTGCACCCAAGACATTGAGCGACCTCCCTCAACACATCAGAGCCTCCTCCTCACTTCTTGAGTTCCGTAAGAAGCTGAAAACCTGGATCTTCGTAAAAGCACTTTGGGTACCACACACCTACACATCTGCTCAAGCACCTGGATACCCTCTCAGTGATCAGTGTACTATGCAAATCAACATAACATATCAACTCAAAGAAAATATAAGCTTATATGACTGTAACAATGCACCAGTATCTCTAATTCAGTTTTAGTTAGGGCCATGTGTAGCGATGTGTCTCAGGCCATGAGTTCCCTAGAGCCATCTCAACCATGGTTTACAGCTCAAGCCCTCTAGGTTATCCCGAGGCACTCAAATCATTTGCAGTATTTTTGTGGGCAACCCCACATGAATCATTGCATGACTCCAGATTCAAGCAACGATCCAGGCCACTGGACGAGCCATCACGGTCAAGGGACTCTACAGTGTGCCATTTATGTGCAATATCTCTCTTGGCCATAATGAGGCCAATATGGAGGCGGGCACGTCTGTATCTGTTGACATTCAAGTTTAGTGTAAACTTAAGTTAGGCCTTGTTAAGTGTAAGCCCTACAGACTAACAGTCCCTGACAAAATGTCTGTCTCATTCTTCCCCACATCTCAGACATGTCAAAGAGCAGTCATGCCTGATATTCCAAAGATATCAGAAGTATGCAGTAGGGATGTTTGAATTGACTCAGTCAAAATAGGCCCAGGACTGTTGCTTCTCTCGACCCATCAGGGCGTCACGACTCTTTCTGTTTGAGGAGTCCTAGGTTACCCTTCCAAGACACATGTAAGGCGAAGAAGGAATTGAAGTACTACTTACGCATGAGCCATAAAGCAGCACGATTTTGTGTGCGTCTAGCTCTTCTGTGAGGAACTTGGCTTCTAGCAGGTTGGCATCAGGTATTACACTCAGTTTTGTCAAGTGGAAAGATAAAGCATGTGGAAGCTGCAAATGGTTAAGCAGCTGTTGTTTATTTAAGCCAAATTCCAATTAGAAGTCCGTGAATGAATGGACAGTATTTTGTGTCATTACGTCACCCAGATTGGAGATGCCAATTGCATCCCAGCCCTTGAAGCCCTCGAGAGACTGGACGTGTTACCATCGTGCCTATCCAAAGTGGGGGTCTCAATTTTGAGATGTCATGGCATTTGATGGCTTTCAGTGTGACTTTCCATAGCCAGATAATTATCTCCAAAGGGGGGGAATTCGCGGAGGATTATTCCTCCATACAGAATAAGTAATAGTGTGTATCGCCCTTGTCCCATCACTTAACTGTATTTGTGGGGTCAGATCATGGGCCATATACCCAATCATTTACGACTGCTTGTTGTGAGGCTTGGTAGTAATGCATTAGTCATTCCCACGCCTCCATCAAATGGGTATTTAACTCGCTTGTCTATCGCCACTCTAGGGGTGCCTTCGTCCCCCATAAAGCTCCTCAACATAGAATTATGTTGTGCAAACAAGTGTGGGGAATTGTATTGGGCAGTTCTGGAGTTTATACGAAATCCTGGGTAGGGGTACTCTGGGGCAGATTTACAAGCCCCTTGCGCCACCAGTGCGTCACTTTTTGTGACGGTGGCGCATTTTACTGCTCCATATTTACAAGGACAGGAAAAGCCACCCTGTGTGACTTTTACTGTCCTTGTAAATATGGCCCCTTTGCATGCAGCACTTTGCGTGAAAGGGGTGTTCCATGGGTGTTGCTGTGGGTGTTCCCACGCAACACCCATGGAACCAGACACATTTCCAGATTTACGAGGAATCGTAAATCTGGAAATGCGTGTGAATGCTACGCCGGAGGCATAGCGAGGCGCAACGAGGAGAAATGTATTCATTTCTCAGTTTTTATTCCTCTTTCTATGCGTGCTGCATTCTGCAGCACACATAGAATGAGAAAATCACCTCTAATGATTGTTTATGTACAGGACGGTGTCCCTTCCTGCACATAAACAATCATTGAAACAATGACGTTTTTCAACTTCTATGTGTGCTAATGCAGCACACATAGAAGTTGTAAAACGGCATTTCAGATTGTTTTTGTGCAGGAAGGGAACCCTTCCTGAACACAAACAATCTCCCCACGACACAGGCATCCTTGCACCATGGTGCAAGGGTGCCTGCGCCGGCGAATGGCAACAGTTTGTGCGCCAGCGCAGGGGGAAGCACAGGGATGCGACATATTGTTGTAAATATGTCGCATCCCTGTGCTTTGAAAGTGACTCAGTGCGGCGCAGCCAAATGGCTTGCAGCACGCACTGAGTCACTTTCTTGTAAATCTGCCCCTATGTATATTGTCATCACTGCCCAGTGAAATATAACGGGAGTTATTCATACCAGTATGTCAAATAAATCGTTTTGCAGGACCTGTAGTAGAGGAGCTATGCTACCGTGCCAGCATCTCGACATGTTTCTCGATGCATCCCCGAGTATTCGAAGCCATTTGTCTCCACCACCAAGCCTGACACCCGATTCATCCGTTCCGTGCTGCCCCAATTTAGTGCTAAAGAGCTGGGTGTACAGTTTATTGTGTCTTGTTTTGTATGCACTGCTCCTGCAGCAGCACCTCTAACAAAATCAGGGCTGTCAAATTTGCCAGGCGCATGTATAGGTAGCTTATCCAGTCCACGAGATTTCTGTGTATTCTAGGACTTGTACTCCTGGTTTTACAATTGGATCAAAATGACTACAAGACCTAGAATGCAAAGAAAAAACCTGGAGGGCTGAGCTACTCAATCATGGACTTAGGAAACTTGAGAGCTTTGCAAATTGTGGAAAGAGGTTAGGAATATTGAATTTTATGGATGGATATTACACAGCCTCCCGCCCTCTTTAAGCTTGAGGTCCCCTCTGCCCCCTTCTGCCCGCCTTTCAATCTCTGTCTTAGTGGAGCCGTCCCTTTGTCTTTTAAAAATAGCGGATGGAAAAAGCCCGCACAGACAAGTGATGGTGTGTCTGTGCACTATCAGGCTATCTCTGCAGTATCTGAAAAGGAACACGTGTATCCTCTCAGCCTCATTTATCCTGAAGCCTCGAGGCTGAGGGCGACGCGGCGGATGCCTCCCGCCTTGCAACAGAGACCTCGGGCTGCAAAACAAATACTGACTGGCATCGCCAGCACTACTGGGAGAAATTATAATAGACAGGGGCAAATA
The DNA here is from genome assembly GCA_963921515.1 of Calotriton arnoldi. Classification (NCBI taxonomy): domain Eukaryota; kingdom Metazoa; phylum Chordata; class Amphibia; order Caudata; family Salamandridae; genus Calotriton; species Calotriton arnoldi. The sequence continues at coordinate 97,794 of CAWUFW010016875.1, forward strand.
CCCCCAACTCCGTTCATCCAGGGAGCCCTGAGTTAATACACCGTAACTGCTTATTCTTACAAAGGGGGAAATGCGTTGTGCAGGCTGGGATGCTTGCAAATTAACTCTCGACTGCAATTTGCTGTCTGCCTGATTAGCTTGTTTGGCCATTTTTCTTTTGAGACGTTCAAGATCCTGTTTGTAATTAAGCAGAGGCTACCTATATTTATGTTTACAAAGCCTCCGTTTTAATAGCGGTATACCTCTTGCTTACTCTCAATGACTGTGACTTTGAATTTTAATCAAAGTACGGCTCTGATTGTCTCTACCGGACCTTGGGTGCACTCTATCTGTGCTCCCCCCCACCCCCACATAGAGATGGATGACTTCTCGCCAGGCTAGGCAGATTTAGTGGCGTCGGATTCTATAGTGCAGGAATAAATGCCTTTTTCGTTGTTATCCTGGGTGAAGGTCTGCCCATCTTCTCAAACAAAATCCACTCCGTTCCCATATAAATGGACTCATCTCCTTCTTCCTAGACAGACGGGTGGTTCATGTAATGTGTGCCTAATGTGATTGTATGCTGCATGCTCTTGTGTCCTTGTGCTGCATGGACAGTGTTGTCCTCTAGGGACCACGTGCTGCAGTACTCTTTGGGGCCACCCTCCATGCTGCGTTAAGAATGTCACATTCAATTCTAGGGTTCATTGGCAAAGCCCTGTAACAGTGTCTCAGAGTTTAGACCATTCTTATTTTGTGTCCCATGGCCCAGAGTCTGCTTGAGAACACAGCACTGGTCAGAACTGGTTTGGTTGCCTGCATAGCTTTTCCTGCAGGTCTTTCCTGACAACAAGCTACCCCTACTTGGGATAACAACATGGTATCCCGCCCAATACACATTCTTTAGGTCAAAGCTGCTCCCATTGCCCCCCCCCCCCTTTTTCCTGTGCTGAGGGTTAGAAACTGTAGTGACTATATTTAGGTAATCTGAATTAACTTGCCTATAATTCACAATTCTTTTGACCATTTGGAGTCCACTGCCTTTCCTCCTTCGAGGAAATGAAGCGGAAGGTGTACAAATTAGACAATAGGCAGAGGTACAGATTATGAACATGATGCAAGCTCTAGTTGGCTGTGGCTTGCTGAAATGCCGTACAGAACAATGAGAACTAGCCCTACAGGACCAGTTCGTGATAATCATCTAGTCTTCAAGAGAAGCTATGTAGCATTACCCATGACAGACATCTGAGCAGTAACAGGGCTTTGCAAACTGATCTTTTCTCCACATGACTGGGATGAAGCACAGAACATTGGGGAAGTTCTGCTACTGCACCCAATGGGATAACTGGATCTACACTGACTGGAGAAGGGGAAACCTTAGCACCAAAGCAAACCACGAGATTTGAGCCAGTAATTTCAGAACATTTAGAATCCTACATATTTTAAGCATGTGTAATAGAGATTGTAGGGGCACAGGCCACCTCCGAGTGTTGGGCTGGGAGGCTACTACTGGGTCCTCTGTCATCCATCGTCCGGCTACACGGCCCTTTGGACATCTGTTAGTCCCTATGGGTGCCTGATGCTGCATTGACGTAGTCCTCACCTAAGAGTTATAGGGGCCCTCTGCTTTCCATCACTGCTCCTCTCAAGAGCACGTAACTGGCCCCTGCATTACATTATCGAAGCCCCTTACATCCCCAGACGGTCCTCAGTGACCCTCAGCCATCTCCAAGAGATCCTAAGCTAATCCTCAGGGAGCCTGGGAGACCCTCATGCTGCTATCAGACAGTCCTCACAGGCCAACAATCAATCATTAGAAATCCTCATCTTGCACTCATTCCCACCACTGACCTTTTAATAACCTTCAATTTACCTACAGATCTACTCTGTCATCACTCAGTCTGTCAAGTCCTCTATACATGGCCTCAGTCTTTCCGCAGACACACTCATCATGCCCTCATCCCACCACATGTTAATCTGTATCGCTCCTCAGATGACCCAAGATAACCTTAGATGGCCTTAACAGATCCTTACCTAATACGCTCCATCAGCCAGCGCTCGCAGACCATTGACTGACCCTCACAGACCCTTCAGGTCCTCTTAGTTCCCCAGCCCTACCAATCCAGGTACCAGACCCCTGAGACCTCCTGTTTCATCTTACATTATGTTTTCACAAGGTAAGGCTCTAAATTAGCACTGCAAAATTCCTTTCTTATTGCACTCCTAAGTCTCTTGATATCCTCGCACCATGCACTGTTCTGGTGTCTCCATTGGTGCCTGAGTTTGAGGTTTCTGTTCGTTGGGAAGGGCAGGGCTGAATGTGGGAGTTGCTTACTATGATTACAATTTGTCTTAAACTTATTAACCACTACGAATATGCAGTTCTTTGAACCTCCTTTACTGCCTCTTAGATTATACACCCTGCACTGGAGAGCGCCTCTGCTATCCCTCTGACCATCACTCTGAGTCTTCGGTTCGCTAAGAGACCTTTTTCTAACCCCACGAAGTCCTCTACCCAGCTCTCTAAACTCATGTAACTTCTGCCGAGCTAGACTCAGCTCATTGAGTGTCCAGGCACCTGCGCGGGCTGTGCAGCCAGGTCCATCATGAATCTACTGCTCCTAAGGCACAACCTTGTTTCAAGTAAAATGTGGCCGAGCGCTGCCCAGGGGAAATTAACTTTCCTTTTCCAAGAACCTTTTACATGCAGCATGTTACCACTGTCTCGAAATTTAGTGGCAATATTAAGGTGTCTTCTGCACAGCACGATTTTTAAACTGCAGGTGACAGGTGCATATCTTACTAGGATAGCCTGGTGGCTTCATCGAGTTGTTGCAGAAACCTCATTATAACCTGCAGATCGCAAGTTCCAATCCTTGGAAATTGCTTAGCGCATTATGCACCTCCAGCAAACATCTGCCTGCAGCCTTCTTGTCATCATAAATTTGAATACTCACAGGACTTCCATGTCCGGACTTATAAAATGAATTCCACGAAGTGGACAGTAATGTTATCAAGTACCAAAAACATTTTTGTTTGTATTGTGTGTGTGTATATAGTCATTTTAATTCAACTACTTTTTCTGAAGTCCTGATTTCTCTGGAAGTCAGGAACGAGTTTGATTTGATTTCAACTTTTGACACCTACTCTGAGACTCTCAATAATAACAATAAAAAGGGACAGGAAGAGGTCCTCTATTTTGTTTTGCTGCACTCTACTCTTGTTTGAAACCCAGGCTTATATTGCTGATGCACAGTGGAGAAGTGTGGCTCAATGGTTAGAGCGGCAGACCCTGATGCAGAGATCTGGCCCGGGACCAGGGTTCAATTCCCGCCTCGGCGGGTCTTGGGCTCAATTTCCTCGGACCTGATAATTCTCGCCTCGGTGCCTATTCTAATCATGGGTCCCACTCTGCAACTCTGGGCAATAGCTTGCTTAATCTCCACAACGGCCCCAACAGCGCTGGGATGCCTGGCTTCACCCTGGGGGTGCCCAGGAGTGGACATTTCACAGGGAAAAGCCAGGAAGGGTTCCACAGCGGTATGCGTACAGCGCCAGGACACCCCTTTGGGGGTATAAGTGCGCTTTACAAGTACAAATTTCATTTCATTTCATGCACTGAAGCTGTAGTAAGGTGCACAGCTAGGCTTTTTGTTGTCAAAAACCACATGCAAACACTATCATTCAAAAGAAAGAAACATAACCACGAAAATCATGTGAAAACAACCTTCACATACGACCCGTCCCTAATATATTATTTGTACTCTTCACATCGTGCAATAAACCACACTCCAAGCCATATAGAGCATACTATCTCACTTTCCCTGCGCCATTCGCAACTCACCATCTAATTTGCTTCACTCCTCCCCATTTCACACTCTGACCTTATTCCATATACCCAATCTCTCCTTCACCTGTCCCCAATCATCCAATCATCCTCCCTTGAAGTTCCTTCCACCATCAGTCTACTGTGCACCCTTCCCCCCCCAGAGTGGTGGATCTGCCCGTCTGTGACTCGCCACCCCTCCAAAGTACCGCCAACCTGGAAACCCCCGGAGGGTGGTTGCCTGCCCCACCCAGTAAAATTTGCGCACCTTTCGCCCCATCAATCAGACCTCCAGCACCATATGGATTCATTACACAGCTTGCTCACCGCATCCCGTATTTCCATCATGTATTATGCGTTTCCCATCTGTGAAAGGTGCACCTCATCGTCCCTGAAAACACATGACTCCTCCTCCTTCAGTCCCACGTGAGCAATCACTTTAATATCTTGCGTCTGGCAGAAAACCCTCATTGCCCTGTTAAATTTTCTACGGGCCTTATCAATTGCTGCATGTTTGACAGCCCCCCTCCAAACTCTACGCGGTACGAGCTCAGTCCACACGACACATGTGCCTGAGAAATTCCTCCTTATCGTTGCCAGATCCCTTTGCATATCCTGTAGCAATGTAAGTCCAGATAATCGCACAAGATCATTTTCTCCCAGATGTATCAATAGCATGTCCGGGCAACCTCTCTGAGGTACCAACTTTGTCAACCATGGTAGCAACGCTCCCCAATGCATCCCCCCCTTTACCCCACCAAAAATCCTCGTGGTGGCTGCTCCTCAATCCCAGGTTATGTCCGTACAAATGTTGGTCTGCGTACTTTTCTGCCCAGTGCACTAAGCAGTGTCCCACGATCCAGGTAACCATCTTGGTTCCTGGCCCTCTCACGCATCCTGTGGTAAAAAATAAAACCATTAGATCATGTCCACATTCCCCCCCCCTTCATTCCCCCATCACCCCTCTAGTCGTCACCCCTTTTTCCTTTACTTGCGCACATAGCATTCGCAGCATCTCGACCTCCATCTCCCAATCTGCCGGATTCGACCCCAGGACCACCCCAGGCGCGTTGCCGCACCTGTTCTAAAAAAGTGTGTACTAAAACTAGCCGGGTCCCGGGCCAGCTTGCGCAGTGCCATTCGTAAAACCGCCAGTAACTGGTAAGCAGTCACCCTGCTGCCTGTTGCGTGACAAAACACTCCAGTTGCGCACTTCCCTGGCAATTAAATGAAACTTCGCCACTCCTTTACCGGACAGCCCTCACTACAACCATTCTCGGCCAGACATACCCAGTGACCCTTCCCTGTCTGATCCATCTTGGATCACCTCAACCATATCCCCAGTCATTCTTGGTCCAAACGCACCTCCTCATACAGAACCCCTTGCTGTCCCCACCAGCTCAGAGAATCAGAAAGCCACAAAAAACATCCATCTCATAAAAGTCTATACAGCAGGACCTCAAATGGGTCATAACAACACAACGGCAACACCCACAACAATTCCTGCAGTAGTTCAAATGTGATTGCCTCCCGTGGTGCACCCTTCCCTGCCCCCCCCCCACCCCATCCCTTCAACATTCTGCTCAAAATCTCATCCTTGGCGTGGTCAAAACGCCAGTATCGCTAACCATAGAATGAGATTATAGCTAACTTGCCTGCAATAGTCGTGTGCGACAAACCCTTATCAATACCACCAAGAACAAAACTCAGAACTCCCTGCTCCATGTCCCGCCGTTTAAGGCGTATCCCCTCCAGCGAAATGCCCATGAATTCCCAAAACTCGCTCCATGCTAGCCTGTAGCTCTTCCTGGTAGACTCAGGCAGAGACTTTTCGACCAGACAAATCACTCTCATTCCCCCCAGGCCCAGATGTCCTCTGGCAGCTCTGTCATGCATTCTTCTGCTCCTGGCGCCAGGCTCCGGAAGCGGTGCCACTGCGAACGAGATAAGGAATCATCGAAATCATTGCTGGCTCCTGGTACATGCCTGGCCCTAAAAACCACATTGAGACGCAGACACACTAGCATGAATCTTCGCAGCAACCTCAACACCCTCAGATCCCTTGCTCTCTGCCTGTTCACCAGTTCTACCGCAGTCCTGTTGTCAACATGGAAAAGCACCGTTGTGTTCTTCAGCTCATTTCCTCATACCACCAACGCTACTAGCATTGGGAAGAACTCCAGAAAGGCAATGCTCCGCCCCTGCCTCATCCAGTGCGCTGGCCACTTCTCCGCGCACCATCTCCCATCCCTGAAAAGCCCAAAACCCTTGGCCCCAGCTGCATCTGAATTTTTTTTAACTTGCCACACTGTATTCTCTTCCAAAAATTCCAAAGGCACTCCATTGAAATTGTCAAGAAATGTCTGCCACACCCCCAAATCTGCCCAGACCCCCAGAGAAATTCGCTCCCTGTGGTGCGGCTGTACCGCTCCGGACATGGCCATGCCAAGTCTTCTGCAAAAAGTCCTCTATGCTCTCACCACTCTACATGCAAATTTCAGAAATCCCAGCAAGTTCTGTACCACTCTCAATTCAATCCTACGTTCACCCATCACTTGTAACAAGAAATTCTGTATTTCTTCCAATTTTGCCCTTGGCAAACAAGCCACCCAACGTACTGAGTCCAATTTGATGGCCAAGAAAGTCAGCACACAGCTGGGCCCAGCTATTTTTTCTGGTGCCAATGGCACCCCAAATTCCTGCGTCAGTTCCTCAAATTGGTGTAGGACTTGCCCACACTCTCCTGTCCCTTTGGACCCCACAAACAAGAAGTCATCCAGGTAATGTGACACTCCCCGGTGACCAGAACTCTTGGTGAACGCCCATTGCTAGAAAGGTACTGAACAACTCAAATAGAGCACAGGAGAGGGCACACCCCATTGGCAAGACTTTGTCCACGTAAATGGCACCCCCGAATTGCATCCTGAGTAGAGGGAAATCCACCGGGTGAATAGGCAGCAGCCGAAAAGACGATTTGACATCACATTTTGCCATCTCTGCTTCCCGCCCACATCCTCTCACCAGGCGGATGGCATCATCCACTGAGGCATACAATACCCTAGAATCCTCCTCTGCAATGAAATCATTTACTGAAACGCCTTCCGGCCAGGATAGGTGGTGAATCATCCTGTATTCTCCCGCCTCCTTTTTCGGCACTACCCCCAGGGAAGTAATGATTAAGTCAGCCAAAGGCCAATCAAAAAATGGTCCTGCAATCCTACCCTCTGCCACTTCTTTTTCTAACTTTGCCTCTACTACCTGCGGGAACTGTTTTGCTGACTTCAAATTCTCGGTCTATCTGCACCCCCTCGGACCTTGATACCCAACCCGGAATCCCTCGGTAAAACCCACACTGTAACCTCAACGCAGCTTCCTTCTCTGGGTAAACTGAGAGCCATGGGACCATGGCCTCAACTCTAACTGGAGTAGGGGCCCTTTTGGCCAGACTGCCCCCGACCTCTAGAGGCCTTCCACTGTTCTGCCGGGGTAGCCAATGTGAAACACTGCGTGATGGGGTGTTGCCATCCGCACTTGGAGCAATCATGTTTGAATTTGCAGGGGTGTCTGGAACAAATCCCTTATTAAAATTCCAGCAGGCCCCCGTAGTGGGACCCAACTTCTTCTGAGGGTATCCTGCTCCGCCTGGTGTTCTGCTCTGCCCGCCCCTTGTGGGGCGGGACTAGGCTGATAAGTCACTTACAGTCCGCTAGCTGTATAAGTGGAAGCCGAGGATTGTGTGGACAACATCCACTGCATCCAAAGCTCCGAATCCACCTCCCCCCATGGCTTGTCAGGATTAATGCTGACCCTGGCCTTAAACTCCTCGTAGTAGCTTAACCAGGCGTACCCCCCAAAATGCATCTGCGCCTTGCGAATGATGTCCATGTATTTCAGCAAAGCTATTGCCCTATCTAGGTGCTTCTCGCAAAGGTGCTAGCATAAATCAATAAGGCTGACATCCAGTTTTCCATGTTAATAGGCAACCTCTGCCATCTGGTTAATTACCACTCCTCTTCCATAGATCCCTCTTTGGCCTGTATATCCCTGTGCAGTAGCTTGGAAACATCAACATATTCGTGTTTCCATATTCTGTTCTATGTCTTTTCTGAAAAATGAGATCCCAGGGGCATCACTAACCCCATGTATGGCAGTTTCTTGTTATACTTATCCTCAGACTTATCGTCCTTCCCTTCTGACCCCACAGCACTGTCCGTCTGGACACCTGCATCCACCATCCCCCTTCTTGTGTTTCGCAGGCGCCGCTATTGCACCTGCCCACTCAGGTTTTGGGTCATCCACCACCCCATCGCCTACCCCCACTGTCCTACTCGTTTTCTTCTTTGCACCTACGTCCCCCCCCCCCATGCAGCACACCAATCGTTTTTACTTGGCAGCACTCTTCCACCGACTGCCTTTTCCTTGCGTCGTGATCCACTGCTCCGAGGCCCCTCGTGTTTGGTGGTCCCTGTGTCCGCGGTGTTCCTCTCTAAAACACCAGCGTCTCTTTTTTTGTCCTCCCGGATCTCCCCACTGCCTCTTTGTCATCATCACGCAACTCTCCTTCCTCCCATTCGTCACTCTCATCCTCATAATCCAGCACCAGCTCTGCATCCCCTTCCAGCTCCGCACACACCTTCTCTGTCATCACATTCGCTCTCCCTTGCACCACCACTTCCGTCATAGCGGGGCCAGCCTTGGCCGCAGGTCCCTGTGTAAAAAAAATGTAAGTCCGTTTTTATATAGCGCAGCTACTCACCCTTACGGGTCTCAAGGCGCTGGGGGCCGTCGTGGAAATTAAGTGAGCTATTGCCCAGAGTCACATGGTGCTGAGCTGCCACCGGAGCTGGGGATCGAACCGTGAACCCTGTGCTCCGAAGTCAGCTGCCCTGGCCGCTGCACCACACTTCTCCACGTGTGAGCCCTCGATGGGGGGGCAGGCCGCCGCGGACCCCCCTACTGCTTCAGGCCAGCTTCCTGGGGCCGTCTTGAACCCCGCTGGCATCGCCACCTTTCTACCGGCCCCTCCTGCCGGTCTTGTTCCCCTGCCCCCCTCAGGCTGCTCCAACCCTATGGGTCCCGGACACCACTAGGCCCACCAGCCGTCCTGGCTGTCCCTGTGCTCACCTCTGTGTCCTGCTCCTCTGGGACCCATACCCCTTGCCCCTTCCTGTGAAGCCCACCCACCCCAGACCCTCCTGCCCAGGATTCTAGTGCGTGGATGGCTTCACTCTCACGCGAGAGAGTCTCTGCCCTCTCCCTGCCCTCCCCAGGCATGCCCACCTCTCCTCTGTCTGCAGTTGCCCTTTCTTGGGGGGGCCCGCCTACCCCGGGCCCAGCTGCCCAGGTTTCCTGCGCATGGGCGGCCTCCTTCTCTAGTGAGAGAGCCGCCGCTCTCTCCCTGTCTTCGCATATGCTTGCCCATCTCTCCTCGGTCTGTTGAATGAGGAGACGTCGCCCCCCTTATTTATGCCTCCATATCTACACATTGCCCCATGTTCTTCTGGGAATCCAGCCCCCCACCCATCCCCCTCTACCCCACTCCCCCCTCCACCCCCTTTTGGGGTTGTACGCTCAGTCTCCCAGCACCTCATAGCCCCCCCCCCCCTCCCATGGACCTTGCACACTGGGCCCAGCCTTGGCCCATTTCAACTTTTTACTGGCTGGCCCAGAGGACTCGCCCCCACCTGACTTTTCCTGCAGTGCTTCAATTCTCTGGGGCCATACCGATTAAATCTATCGGCCCGTGTCCCTCAGCGTGCGGCTCTTCTGCCACTTCATTACACACTGAGGCATCGGCCTCAACGGCCGCAGGCAGCACCTGCTCCTCGCATTCAGGCCCCTCCCCCTGGCAGTCCTCTGACATCGACGGAGACTGGAGCCGCGCGGGGAGGCTTTTCGTCCTGCCTCCGCACTTCGCTCCTACAGTCTCCTTCTTTGTGCCCCACCCTCGGCCTGCAACGTTTTTTCCCTGGGGCAGCGGCTCGGGCAGACAAGCCACCACTGCAGCTGCGACCCGCCCGACGCAGAGCGTGTCGGTCGGCGCATCCCAAACCCAGGCCTGGTCGAGGACGCCCGGTCGCAGCAACTCAGCCCTACTTGCCTCACCGAGAGTGATCAGCGCCGCCCCGACCGTGTCGCTGTCTGGCCAGCCCTTCCAGCATCTGTTCCAGCCAACATGGAGGTAGGCCTCACTTTACCCTGGCCACCAATGTAAACCTGTTGCTGTTTGCTGGGCTAACTTAATATTAAGAAACTGATATATTGCTAAACCTGATATTAATAACCAATAGAAATATCTAAGCTTAATTGATGGACTAAACTAACCTGCACTAACTTTACTGGAACACACAACCCCTCCCAGTGATGTTCAGTGTTAGGAAGTGACCGGATCCTCCTTTCTTGATACCTATATAGCGTCCCTAACACCTTCCATTTCCCCTAACTAGCCCTATCCATGCCTTGTCCTTCCGGTCCCTGCTACGAAGCACCCCGGGGGAAGACTGGTCTGCGACCCTCACTTCCCCCGGGGGCCAACATTGTATTACACTTGTTAATTCCAGCACATCCCAAATAGCCGTTGGATTCCAGCCCTTACACAATTCCAACACACCCCTTGATAACACCTTAATATCCTACCCCCTCCTAAGAGAAATCATCTCCTAGCCCTCAATGGGGAGTGTGGGAATGTGTGGGAAGGGGAAGATGAAAGAAAGGTGGATGTGCTGAGATCTCCTGTCATAATATATGAATATATACAACAGGATCATTTCCTTATGCTGAAGCAGCCTGGTTTGTGCCTTGTGTCTCACAGAACCAGGCTACTGTAATATGAACATTTGCCACCGGACTGTTGAGGATCATGTTCGTGCTCCACATGGTTAGATGCTGAGGTCATAAACCATAAGGCCTCCACCAGTGAACTGCTGTTACTAACTTCCACAGGGGAACACACACACCCTCAATTGTGTTCTGTCTGTCTTTGTCATCTTTATGCAGCTGCTGCTTCAGCTTCTCTATGGCCTTGGCCCCAGATATATAACCCTCACTTCCATTTCATTATCGTTTGTGGCCTGGTAGCAGACCTTCATGCCCTGAAGTCAAGCCATCAGGTGGGCCCTTGTCTGACTAGATGTTGGTGTGTCAGTTGGGGTGAAGGCTGAGATGTGACCTTGAGGGTAAGTGCTTGCTGATCATGTTCACTATTAGGGTCATTTGCCCCTGCAGCTTTAGACTGCTTCTCCTCTGGTGGATGGGGGGGTCCTCAGATAGTTAGGCTTCTGCAGGATGGAGTAGTATCGGGCGATTGCGGGTCTCAAGCAGATTGAGCAGGCCTCGGGGCTGAGATGACTACAGATTGTTGCAGGTAAAAGTTTGGGGTTCAGTCATCAGAAGGAGTTGGTACGTCAGCCAGATCCTGGTAACAACCGGTTTTTGTGATGCGCCTGCAGTTCGATTCTAGTGCGAACATCTGGCTTTGGGGCAGCCAGCAAATACATGCTGCCAAGATGTTTGTCTGCAGCAACACCTCACTTTTTAGCTCCTGAATGGAGGTAAACCCGTGATCCTGAATTTTTTAAACGCCTATATTTGGTTAATGGTGTTAGCCAATCAAACAAACTGTGACATGGGCGAAAACGTCCACGGCTCTGAACGAGTCTGTAAGTGACACAATTTTTATTTTCAAGGCTATTGTGAAAAACATTTTTGCTCTGGGATCATGTTTAGCCCCTAACTTGTAATGAGGGCATTAGTGTCTAAACAGGAGAAGAATACATATCCTGGTGCAAACCACTCAAAGGCAGGAGTGAGAAATATGTGCACTAATATCACTCATATCCGTATAGTAATCAATGGAACAATATGCACAAATACTGTTTTAAAAACTTTATGGGTGACCCTAAGTGACTGTACAGTTGTAACTAGATATATAGGTGGTTGTGAGAAGTTGGCCTGGTATATGCTGTTCACTAATTAAAGTGGACACCTTGCACCCTCAATTCGACTCTTATGGTAGATAGGTTTAAGACAACCTTTATAGAAAGCTATCCTAGTGGTAGCTGTGGAGAGCAGCCTTCAGGCTAAGTCTTGAAGGAATGTAAAGCAGCTTGTTTTACCACACAATCTCTTGAATCACCAAATGAAAGGACACCACACAGGTATATATATCAAATATATATATTTATTAATAAACACTCTCTACTAATCTCTTTATGAGATTAGAGGTCAGGAACATATGTGCAAGTCAAATATTATCAGAATAAGTTTAGCACAATTGAATATTACAATCTTAGTTTGCTAGACCTAGGTCTAGGGCATCTAGAATCGAGGGACCCCCAAGAACCACCCCAGGTAGTTGTAGGAGACCCACAGGGGACGGACGCAGTGACCTGGCACCGATGCAAATCCTGTACGAGTCTATGCACTCAGACGCGATTGAGATTTCAATGTTAAAGGTCCCTTGCGTGTTCGAGGCGAACACACCGATCGGACTCAGTACGAGTCGAAGGATACGGTTTACAGATAGGATTTGCAAGGGAGTTGGACGCGGTGTGTCTAACACAGACGCGAACCATGTACGAGTCAGCGCGATAGTCGCACTTGGAAAGTCAGAGTTTTAGGACACTTCGAGGGAAGCTACAAGCAAGTCACTTACAGGGTAAGTAGTTCTAGGGCCCACACCCACAGGAGCACCGTAGTGCTGAAGTTACCTCACCCAGGGGAGCCGGGTGCATAGGTGTTCTTTGGTGTCGGGTTGCGGCGTCGTTTTCAATGGGAGCCAGTGAAGACTTGCTGCTTGCGGCGACAGGAGAAGTGTCCGGAGGAATCCAAGCCTGGATTCAGAAGATGGACGACCTGAAAGCAGAGGGGACAGTGTTCAAAGTCACTTGGCAGTGACTCGGGGCAAGGAAGATGGATGCCCACCGTCGTCGCAGGATTCGGGTCGTTCGCGGTTGCCTTGACTCTTCAGCCACGAGGTCCAGGGGGCGTCGACGACAACCAGGAGCTGGATTCGGCGTGTCCCACGATGTCTGCAGCTTACTGCGGTGTCGGCAACTCGATCGGAGCCAACAAGCCTTGGTAACAGCAAGTCTCGGGGAAAGTGTGAAGAGGCAATGGCGCAGACCAGCGAGGTCTGGGGGACTCACCCAGTGAGGGTAAGTCAGGGCAGGCCTGGAGCAACCAGGGGGAGCCCTTCGGTTTCTTTAGAAAGTCTTCTGGGGACCCACAAGCCGGCTGGCAAGGGATCGTGAAGACGCCTCGGGAGGATTCGCTCACAGGGGCCCACGGTCACTCGGGATGTGGTAGGCCTCTGATCTTAGGAGGGATTCCTGCTGGAGGCTGGGACCACACGTGGTCCAAAGCACAAGTTCGTAGAACGTTGTGAAGGGGTTGCACTTGACAATAGTGCACGGTACCCAAGGGTCGCGGTTCCTCGTTACTCTTGGGGTCCACTGGCCTCAGCTTCGCTGGGGACTCACGATGGCCTTTGAGAAGTCAGGAAATCCACTTCTTGGGCTGCAGGGACTTCGGACTCCGGCGGGAGCGGCGTAGTTTGCGACCGTCGTTTGTAGTTTTTGGTGCCTGCCAAGCAGGGAGTCACTCCTTGACTCCAAGGGAGATTCTTCAGTCTTCCAAAGGTAGTGGAACGTCGAAGGTCCGGGATTCTTCTTGTAGAGCGTCGTCCAGGGAAATCTAGGGTGCAATGCACAGGTCCCCCTCTTATACCAAAAGAAGGGGAGGGACTAGCTCTATGACCCTACCTATGGGAGGGTCAGGGGAGTGGGTGGCTACACCCACTTCCCTTTGTCCAGTTTCGCGCCAGAGCAGGGACAGGTAGCCCCTGAGCCGGTTTGAACTGGCATATGCACAGAGGAGCCTTCTGCTCCCCCAGTGCAGGACTTCAAAGCACTCTAGGAGTGCACCCACCCAGCCCCAATACACTAAACCCTGTCTGGAAGGTGGTCACACCCCTTGGGACAGGATATCTATTGTTGGGCTCCCTCCAGTGCGAGTGTTGGTCATCAGCAGGAGGGCAGCCCAGTGTCTGTGACTGGTGGCATCCATTTTGTGATGCCCGGGCTCTGCAGGATTCTACCGCGTTTCCACAGTAGGTACATGTCTATCCCTCTAGAAGGGTGGAATGCTACCCCCGCCGCCAGGACTGGCGGGGGGATAGTATTCCAAGGTGTTTGACACCAAACACGACATGTTTCGATGCAGCCATTCCAAAGTTAGCATTTTACCGCGAGGATATAATGCACTTAAAAGTATATGGTTTAACCGCATCCACAAACAGCACCAGAGAATGGACTCTGAGAGCTGCAGAGGGGCCCTGCTCAGGCAGAGGCACCCCCTCACATAGAAGCCAAGCACCCTGCCCTCAGGATTGATAGGGCCTGCCTTAGGGGTGACTGATAGGGTTATATGTGTGTGTAGGAGAGATATAGGGAACCTATATCTCAGTGAGGAGTGCTAGCACTTCCTCACTCAGGCTGCAGTAGCAAGCCTGTGGTGTCAGATTTAGTCTGCTTCCCAGGGGTGGCATAATACATGCTGCAGCCCCTGGTAGGCCTGTGAAGCACCTATGCCCTTGGTACCTAAGGTACCATATACTAGGGACTCATAAGGTACCACAGTATCCAATCACTAGTGCACCTAGAGTGCACTCCAAATCGTTTAGAGAGAACAGAGAGGCTGGGGCCCTGATTAGCAGGGTCCCAGCCTGACTATAGCCAGAAACCAGTGTAAACATCAGAAAAAAAGTGGGGGCAACATAAGAGGCAGATCCTACTCTCCTACACAACCCCCCCCCAAACGCAGGGACACTAAACTAACCTTGACCAGTTGAGTCTTCGTGTTCAAAAGAGTCCATCTGCATTGGCATGTTGGGTCCCAGGTCTATGTTCCACTGTATAGTCCATCCCCTGTAGGGAAATGGACCACCTCAAAAGTTTTGGGTTTTCTCCTTTCATTTGTTTAAGCCATAGGAGGGGCTTGTGGTCGGTCTGAACTATGAAGTGAGTACCAAACAAGTATGGCCTCAGCTTCTTCAGGGCCCATACCACAGCAAAGGCCTCCCTCTCTATAGCTGACCAACGTTTCTCTCTAGGGGTCAGCCATCTGCTAATAAAAGCTACTGGCTGGTCTCGACCTTCATCATTCAGTTGAGACAGTACAGCTCCCACACCCAGCTCAGAAGCATCTGTTTGGACAATGAACTTTTTGGTGTGGTCTGGACTCTGTAAGATGGGGGCAGTGCACATGGCCTGCTTTAGGTCTTCAAATGCCTTTTGACAGCTAGCTGTCCACTGAACCTTTTTTTGGCATTTTCTTTGAGGTCAGATCATTCAAGGGGGTCACTATAGATCCATATCCCTTGACAAACCTCCTATAGTACCCAGTCAGGCCTAAGAAGGCTCTCACCTGTGTCTGGGTGGTTGGAGCAAACCATTCCATTATGGTTTGGATTTTGCTCTGTAAAGGCTGAACCTGGCCTCCACCCACAAGGTGGCCCAGGTATACAAGCTGACTCTGCCCTATCTGGCACTTGGTGGCCTTGATAGTGAGGCCTGCTTTCTGCAGGGCCTCCAAAACATTCCTGAGGTGGACCAGGTGATCCTGCCAGGAGGAACTAAAGACAGCAATATCATCTAGATAAGCTGAGCAATAAGTTTCCATCCCTGTCAGAACTTTATTCACCAACCTCTGGAAAGTGGCAGGTGCATTTTTCAATCCAAAGGGCATCACCACAAAGTGGTAGTGCCCACCAGGGGTCGAAAATGCTGTTTTGGCTTTTGCATCATCAGCTAACCTGATCTGCCAGTAGCCAGCTGTTAGGTCAAACGTGCTTAGATACTTGGCTGAGGCCAAAGTATCAATCAGCTCATCTGCTCTTGGTATGGGATAGGCATCAGTCCTAGTGACTGCATTGAGGCCTCTGTAGTCTACACAAAACCTCATTTCTTTCTTACCACCCTGGGTATGAGGCTTGGGTACCAGGACTACTGGGCTAGCCCAAGGGCTATCTGAAGGCTCAATTACACCTAGCTCCAACATTTTCTGGACTTCAGTCCTGATACAGTCCCTGACATGGTCAGGTTGCCTGTAGATTTTATTCTTGACAGGCAGACTGTCTCCAGTGTCCACCTCGTGGGTGCACCAGGAAGTCTGACTAGGGGTCAGGCTAAACATATGTCTAAACTGTTGCAGAACTTGTCTGCACTCAGTTTGCTGATGGTCAGTGAGGCTGCTTGCCAAAGCAACACCATCTACTGACCCATCATCAGGGTTCTGAGAGAGCAGGTCAGGGAGAGGGTCACTCTCCTCCTCCTGGTCCTCATCCGTTGCCATGAGCAAGCCCATGTCAGCCCTGTCAACATACGGCTTTAATCTGTTGACATGGAGCACCCTCAGGGGGCTCCTGGGAGTTCCAAGATTCACCAGGTAGGTGACTTCTCCCTTCTGTTCAACTATTGTATGGGGGCCACTCCACTTGTCCTGGAGGGCTGCTGGGGCCACAGGCTCCAACACCCACACTTTCTGTCCTGGCTGGTATACAGTCAGTACAGCCTTTTGGTCATGCCAAGCTTTTTGTAATTCTTGGCTGGCCTCCAGGTTTTTGGTTGCCTTTTTCATGTACTCAGCCATCCGGGAGCGGAGACCAAGTACATAGTCCATCACATCTTGTTTGGGGGCTTGAGAGGTAACTCCCAGCCCTCTTTTACCAAACACAGTGGACCTCGCACAGGATGCCCAAACAGAAGCTCAAATGGGCTGTAACCAACCCCCTTCTGTGGAACCTCTCTGTATGCAAACAACAGGCAAGGAAGAAGAAGGTCCCATTTCCGCCTAAGCTTCTCTGGGAGTCCTTTAATCATTCCTTTCAAGGTTTTGTTGAAGCGTTCAACTAAACCATTGCATTGTGGGTGATAGGGGTGGTGAACTTGTAAGTTACACCACACTCCTTCCACATTGCTTTTAGATATCCTGACATGAAGTTGGTACCTCTGTCAGAAATGACCTCCTTTGGAAAGCCCACTCTGGAGAAGACTCCAATGAGGGCTCTTGCCACCACAGGGGCTGTGGTGGTCCTCAGGGGAATTACTTCTGGGTACCTGGTGGCATGATCCACTACCACCAGGATAAACCTGTGCCCAGATGCAGTTTGAGGGTCAAGGGGACCAACAATGTCAATCTCACCCTTTCAAAGGGTACCCCCACCACAGGTAGTGGTATCAGGGGGGCCTTTGTTGTGCCTCCTGCCTTACCACTGGCTTGGCATGTGACACAGGAGCGACAAAACTCCTTTGTGTCCTCTGACATATGTGGCCAATGATAATGTGGAACAAGCCTGTACCAGGTCTTGTTTTGGCCCAAGTGTCCTGCTAAAGGGATGTCATGTGCTAGGGTCAAGAGGAACCCCCTAAACTTCTGAGGTATTACCATCCTCCTGGTGGCTCCAGGGGCTGGGTCTCTACTCTCAGAATATAGGAGTCCCTCATCCCAATAAACTTTATGGGACCTACTAGCACTGCCAGCAGCCTCAGCAGCAGCCTGCTGTCTGAGGGGTTCAAGAGGGGGGCAGCACTGTTGCTCCTTACTCAGATCTTCCCTAGAAGGGCCCCCTGCCCCCAAGAACTCAACCTGATCAGGCTCAAGTCCCTCTGGGGCAGTTCCTTCTTCAGGATCTGCTTCACCTCCCTCTGGGGGTGAATCTGTGATCTGAGACAGAGGGGAAGGCACTGCCTTTACCCTACTGCTCCTCCTCTTGGGAAGCATCAGGTCCATTGTTCCAGGATCCAGAGCTGGTTCAGTGTCATGCATTCTTGCTTGTGACCTGGTCACAGCAAATACCTCTGCAGGGATGCCCAACATCTCAGCATGAGTCCATAACTCTACTTCAGACCAGGCTGAAGTCTCTAGATCATTGCCCAATAGACATTCGACAGGGAGGTCTGCACTGACTACAACCTTCTTGAGGCCAGTTACCCCTCCCCAGGAGAAATTCACAACTGCCAGACTATGGTTGGTCTTGACGTTGCTTGCATTGGTCACCTGGTACATTTCGCCCAGGATGATCTGTCCAGGGTCCACCAGATCCTCTGCCACCATGGTGACACTAGCACCTGTGTCCCTAAATGCCAAAGCCTGTTTGCCATTTATTACAGGCTGCTGTTTGTATTTGCCCAGATTACTGGGACTCACTAGGAAGGACATATTAAGGTCTCCTTCACAAATCAGCATTGCCTGAGTGGGCACTCTGACTAGGTCAGAGTCCACTTCAGAACCCAGGGTCAACCCCACTACACCCTTATTCTGTGTACCACCTCCACCAGTAGCTGAACTAGGGGGAACAGTTGCCTTAGGGGCTGGAGTGGTGGTGGTTTGGTCTTTGGACTTGTTACAGTCAGAAGTCCAGTGCCCTTTCTGTTTACAGAATTTGCACCAGGGCTTCTTTTGGCCTTTTCCCTTGTTGGATTGTGACTCCCCACCAGATGCAGATTTTTGGGGCCCTTGTGAAGACTTCTGGTCTTTTGACTTATCCCCACCTTTCTCAGAGCCCTTAGGATCTTGCTTCTTGGTGTCACCCCCTTGGTTCTGGGGTTTCTGCCTCACCCTGGTTCTGACCCACTTGTCTGCCTTCTTTCCCAATTCTTGGGGAGAGGTCAGATCCGAGTCCACCAGGTACTGATGCAACAACTGGTTCTGGCAATTATTAAGGATCTGTTCTCTCATCATCAGATTATACAATCCCTTGAAATCAGTAACCCTACTGCCAACCAGCCAACCCTCCAGAGCCTTGGTTGCACAATCAACAAAGTCAGTCCAGTCCTGAGTCTGTGCCTTCTGGGTGTCTCTGAACTTCAACCTGTACTGCTCAGTGGTTAAGCCAAACCCATCTATTAGTGCACTCTTCAGGACTTCATAATCATCAGCATCCTCTTCTCTAACAGTGAGGAGCTTGTCTCTACCTTTATCTGAAAAGGAGAGCCACAAGATTGCTGCCCACTGCTTTTGGGGGACCTGCTGTACTCTACAGGCCCTCTCCATAGCAGTTATCCACTTGTGGATATCATCCCCACTCTGGTAGGGAGGAACAACCTTGCTCAGGTTCCTATGGTCTGGAATATATTCTCTGCCTCTAGGGACACTGTTGCTGCCACCAAGGGGTTCTAACCCTTCTTGTCTAGAAGCTCTCTGGATCTCCAGGGCTTCTCTATCCAGTGCCAACTGCTTGGTTCTGAGGGCAACTCTTGCTTCCTCATACTGCAGCAGTTTGCACATTCTTTCAGAGGAGGTCTCTCTTATGGGAAAGTATGAGTTCCTCTGGTGGACAAATTCTCTGTCAGAGTGATAAGAGTGCTCAGATTCCCTGGAAGGGGACCTATGCCTCTCATCCACTCTGTCAGTTCTCTTGGGGAGAATTCCTCTGTCCTTTTCAGGCCCCTTGAGGCCTGGCCCTTCAATCACAGAGTCCTGGTCATTCGGATTTTCATCGTCTGACCCCGATACTGTAATTGACCCACCCACTGATTCAGACCCATTAGCTCCTAGAGCCAATCTAAGATCATCTGCTGTCAGCAGATCTATCAGGTGTAGGGTTGAGGGACTCTGTCCTAGCCTCAGGTGTCTTTCAACACACATGGCTCTCAAGTCAGAGAAAGCCATGTCCTTATACTGAGGCTGAGTGGATCCACTGGTTCCACCCTTTAAGGACATTCTAGTGTTGTGCAGTGTTGTACTACCTACACTAGTTTGTGGCCTACTGATACTAGCTTGAGCTGTAGAAAGGGTGTGCTATCCCTTGGCACACAGCTCTAAGTTCAGTAGAACTTATTGATATTAACCTTGACTTTATATGTACCTTAAGTACCTATAGTGGTTTTCAGTTAGTAATTCAAATAGAGATTTTCTGGTAAAACAATAGCAAGCTGGAATCCCACACACTGCCCACCAATGTGAGAAGTTGGCCTGGTATATGCTGTTCACTAATTAAAGTGGACACCTTGCACCAGAACAATTCGACTCTTATGGTAGATAGGTTTAAGACAACCTTTATAGAAAGCTATCCTAGTGGTAGCTGTGGAGAGCAGCCTTCAGGCTAAGTCTTGAAGGAATGTAAAGCAGCTTGTTTTACCACACAATCTCTTGAATCACCAAATGAAAAGACACCAAACAGGTATATATATCAAATATATATGTATTTATTAATAAACACTCTCTACTAATCTCTTTATGAGATTAGAGGTCAGGAACATATGTACAAGTCAAATATTATCAGAATAAGTTTAGCACAATTGAATATTACAATCTTAGTTTGCTAGACCTAGGTCTAGGGCATCTAGAATGGAGGGACCCCCAAGAACCACCCCAGGTAGTTGTAGGAGACCCACAGGGGACGGACGCGGTGACCTGGCACCGATGCAAATCCTGTACGAGTCTATGCACTCAGACGCGATTGAGATTTCAATGTTGAAGGTCCCTTGCGTGTTCGAGGCGAACACACCGATCGGACTCAGTACGAGTCGAAGGATACGGTTTACAGATAGGATTTGCAAGGGAGTTGGACGCGGTGTGTCTAACACAGACGCGAACCATGTACGAGTCAGCGCGATAGTCGCACTTGGAAAGTCAGAGTTTTAGGACACTTCGAGGGAAGCTACAAGCAAGTCACTTACAGGGTAAGTAGTTCTAGGGCCCACACCCACAGGAGCACCGTAGTGCTGAAGTTACCTCACCCAGGGGAGCCGGGTGCATAGGTGTTCTTTGGTGTCGGGTCGCGGCGTCGTTTTCAATGGGAGCCAGTGAAGACTTGCTGCTTGCGGCGACAGGAGAAGTGTCCGGAGGAATCCAAGCCTGGATTCAGAAGATGGACGACCTGAAAGCAGAGGGGACAGTGTTCAAAGTCACTTGGCAGTGACTCGGGGCAAGGAAGATGGATGCCCACCGTCGTCGCAGGATTCGGGTCGTTCGCGGTTGCCTTGACTCTTCAGCCACGAGGTCAAGGGGGCGTCGACAACGACCAGGAGCTGGATTCGGCGTGTCCCACGATGTCTGCATCTTACTGCGGTGTCGGCAACTCGATCGGAGCCAACAAGCCTTGGTAACAGCAAGTCTCGGGGAAAGTGTGAAGAGGCAATGGCGCAGACCAGCGAGGTCTGGGGGACTCACCCAGTGAGGGTAAGTCAGGGCAGGCCTGGAGCAACCAGGGGGAGCCCTTCGGTTTCTTTAGAAAGTCTTCTGGGGACCCACAAGCCGGCTGGCAAGGGATCGCGAAGACGCCTCGGGAGGATTCGCTCACAGGGGCCCACGGTCACTCGGGATGTGGTAGGCCTCTGATCTTAGGAGGGATTCCTGCTGGAGGCTGGGACCACACGTGGTCCAAAGCACAAGTTCGTAGAACGTTGTGAAGGGGTTGCACTTGACAATAGTACACGGTACCCAAGGGTCGCGGTTCCTCGTTACTCTTGGGGTCCACTGGCCTCAGCTTCGCTGGGGACTCACGATGGCCTTTGAGAAGTCAGGAAATCCACTTCTTGGGCTGCAGGGACTTCGGACTCCGGCGGGAGCAGCGTAGTTTGCGACCGTCGTTTGTAGTTTTTGGTGCCTGCCAAGCAGGGGAGTCACTCCTTGACTCCAAGGGAGATTCTTCAGTCTTCCAAAGGTAGTGGAACGTCGAAGGTCCGGGATTCTTCTTGTAGAGCGTCGTCCAGGGAAATCTAGGGTGCAATGCACAGGTCCCCCTCTTATACCAAAAGAAGGGGAGGGACTAGCTCTATGACCCTACCTATGGGAGGGTCAGGGGAGTGGGTGGCTACACCCACTTCCCTTTGTCCAGTTTCGTGCCAGAGCAGGGACAGGTAGCCCCTGAGCCGGTTTGAACTGGCATATGCACAGAGGAGCCTTCTGCTCCCCCAGTGCAGGACTTCAAAGCACTCTAGGAGTGCACCCACCCAGCCCCAATACACTAAACCCTGTCTGGAAGGTGGTCACACCCCCTTGGGACAGGATATCTATTGTTGGGCTCCCTCCAGTGCGAGTGTTGGTCATCAGCAGGAGGGCAGCCCAGTGTCTGTGACTGGTGGCATCCATTTTGTGATGCCCGGGCTCTGCAGGATTCTACCGCGTTTCCACAGTAGGTACATGTCTATCCCTCTAGAAGGGTGGAATGCTACCCCCGCCGCCAGGACTGGCGGGGGGGGTAGTATTCCAAGGTGTTTGACACCAAACACGACATGTTTCGATGCAGCCATTCCAAAGTTAGCATTTTACCGCGAGGATATAATGCACTTAAAAGTATATGGTTTAACCGCATCCACAAACAGCACCAGAGAATGGACTCTGAGAGCTACAGAGGGGCCCTGCTCAGGCAGAGGCACCCCCTCACATAGAAGCCAAGCACCCTGCCCTCAGGATTGATAGGGCCTGCCTTAGGGGTGACTGATAGGGTTATATGTGTGTGTAGGAGAGATATAGGGAACCTATATCTCAGTGAGGAGTGCTAGCACTTCCTCACTCAGGCTGCAGTAGCAAGCCTGTGGTGTCAGATTTAGTCTGCTTCCCAGGGGTGGCATAATACATGCTGCAGCCCCTGGTAGGCCTGTGAAGCACCTATGCCCTTGGTACCTAAGGTACCATATACTAGGGACTCATAAGGTACCACAGTATCCAATCACTAGTGCACCTAGAGTGCACTCCAAATCGTTTAGAGAGAACAGAGAGGCTGGGGCCCTGATTAGCAGGGTCCCAGCCTGACTATAGCCAGAAACCAGTGTAAACATCAGAAAAAAAGTGGGGGCAACATAAGAGGCAGATCCTACTCTCCTACAGTGGTTGACAGTGAGACAACTGCCCTGACCCTGAGACACCTACCCCAAGCCGGAGACAACACCAGAGTCAACAATACTGATGACCGCACACAGAGTTTCCAGGTTCGTCCAGTGCCCTCTGGGTACGTTAATCCGCTGTTGCCCGCTCAGAATGTTTTAACCATACTCTGCCTTCGGTGCTGCAAGCAGAAGCAAGACAAGGTCCAGAATATCGGGAGACTGTTAACAACCGCTTCAGTCTCAGTCAAAGCCGTAACACAGGCCCCTCACCCTACAGCCCAAGCAGCGCGGAGGGACCCATCCCTTCAGAGTGGCCTCATTTCGTCCAAGGCCAATGAAAATCTGTGATGGTATCAGAGAACCCCTCTTCAAACTATGCAGGGGGGCCATCATTTTACGTTACGCCACTGCACCCAGTGGTAAAAGGCGGTCTGAATTGTTAGTTTTTGCTAAGTATTGCGTTTGCTCGTCTGCCTGCATCTCCAGAAGCTGTCAGAACTGTCTCGTTTTAACTGTTTTCTTCCATGCGGGCTATGATTTAAGACCGCTGTCTGCCTTTAATATTCAGCTCCCTGAAGCTGACAAGAGTCAGGACTGGAAGCGGTGCCTTCTGGGTAAAACAGTGGTTGTAAATGTGAAAGTTATGCCCCAGTGGGGCGTGTAATATATTTGTTCTCACTGCTGCAGTCTCAAAGGAGGGCGGGGTGATTTGCGGCCTTGGAAGGTGTGGCTTTGAGGCTGCCCGCAGCCCACGCAGGGGGCCCCCATAGGAGGGCGGCCACCTTAGTGCCACATTAGGCACAAACCCGAGGGATCTAGTGTCTGGACTTCCGGGGTCCGGCGCTCTTGTCATCATTTCCGGCGTGCTGAGTGGGCGGGGGACAGGTATATTTACCTTCCCCGCCCATCCGGCGATCCTTTCGCGCTGAGGTTCCATGCCGTCTGGTCAGGCCTTTTCGTGCTGCTCACGCGTCTGGTCCGTAGTTGTCTTCAGTGCGTTTGACAGTGAGTCCCCCGCCCCCCCCCTCTCTTAGGGGAGCCATTGTCCGCGGGACACTCTGGCATGCCCCTGGTCTGGCATTGCTTTGGGCTATGATTTAAGACCGCTGTCTGCCTTTAATATTCAGCTCCCTGAAGCTGACGAGTCAGGACTGGAAGCGGTGCCTTCTGGGTAAAACAGTGGTTGTAAATGTGAAAGTTATGCCCCAGTGGGGCGTGTAATATATTTGTTCTCACTGCTGCAGTCACAAAGGAGGGCGGGGTGATTTGCGGCTTTGGAAGGTGTGGCTTTGAGTGTGCACTCCAAAAGTATTATCATATAACTCTGCCCATTGCAGTGCAGTAGAGGGCCTAGAAACTAATATAATTATGCGTGTTAAATTCGGATCGATGTTATGTAGACTGGTGTATAGATAATTATTTTACATTTCGATTGTTCTACTTTAAGTTTGAAGTTTTCTGTATGAGTCTTCTTTTGTTACAGTTTGATGTGTGTCAATGTTCGTACTTTAGGGTTTAGTGAACACTCAGTTCCCCTGTACTGATCCTTCTTCCTTCATGTGGAAGCAAGGCTTTAAGTCTGTTGAAAAAACTGGGGGGTCTCTCAACGGGCGTGACCGATGTAACTAAAGGCGTGGCTTAAAATACATAAGCTAAAAATCTGTGCTTAGCATAGTGTGCCACCCGACTGGTATTTTGCTGTTTCTGTCACTGCATCCAGATATTTGATACAACAAGTAACATTATACCTACAACATTCCAGGACTATTGGCTTTGTCAATGGCTGTTAGTTGCATAAGATAAATAAGCAACAACTATGGCTTTGTTGTATCTAATATTGAAAATGCTTCAGTTCTGAAATTGAGACTGTGAAAGAACTTAAACAGGGGAGAGGAGTTGGCCTAACCGCAAGGGCGGTCGACCTCCAATCTTGGGAACTGGGTTCGAGTCTCGGCAAGGCCGCACAACATCCTGTGATTCTGGGCAAATCACTTAATCTCCCCGTGCCTAACATAAATGAATGTGTCCTCATGTAACGCAACTGGTGCTCGTGTAAAGTGGTCTGATACCCGATACCTTTGGGTCAAGTTTGCGCTATATAACACTCTGTTTAAAAAAACAAAAAAGAAAAAAAAGTCTTTTTGAAGTTACATCAAAGGCTAAGAGTTAAGATTTGTTTTCACACTGAGGGTGAGGGCAAAAATGGAGAGCCCGATAGGGACCCGTCTCAGCACCTGCTTTTAAGATCCGCTGGTGCTGAGCACCAGCAGGACCCGGCCCACTTAAAGCCCTATGTGGAAGTAACCTCCCTGGTGGACCATAAGCAGACTACCTGGTTGCTGGCGGTTAAGATAATCATTGGGCTGCGATCTTCAGTCTGCGTACTGCTTAAAGATCAATGTGGTTGCCTCTCTATGCATACTTTTACTTCTAACCATTATGGGCTCTATTACGAGACCGCCAGACTCGTGGGGACGCGGTGGTGGCGGCCTCCTGACCGTTCTATTACAATTCGGGCAGTCGGATTGCCATTGCCCCGCTGAAGCCACCAGGGAACCGCTGTTCTCTGTCAGTGGTGCAACAGTGTAGAGGCAGTAATATGCCTGGTGGGACCGCCATGGTCTCGCCCAGCATATTACGAGTTTCCTCTCCGTCATGGTTTTCATGGTGGTTCCTCCTCCATAAAAACCGTGGCAGAGAGGAAACAAAGGTGCCACGTGGATGCACCCCCCCCCCCCTGTGTGTATGCACACCAGTTCCTGCACAGTATGGACTTTATATTCCATGCCGTTCAAGAACTGTTTTTGGCATTCCCATTGTGCTGCCCATTTTTTGAGGCACCGCCGTGGGAACGTAAAAAAAAGCCCACCAGACAGGAGGAAACTCCTAATCTGGAGGGCGTCCCGACCATGGGTTTGGCGGTGCGGCGGACCCGGCACCGCACCGCCGAACTCGTAATCAGGCCCTATGTGTCGAGTATTAATGCATACCTGGCAGTCACGTTAGCAGGAGTGGGTGTCTATGATCGTGTGATATTATTGGTAGGTCACTGCTTGTGTGAGTGCGTGTTCATTGTACATCTGCTCCTTAGAGGATCACTTGTATATGTGATTCTCAACATACATTTTCAGAAGGCCCCTCATGTCTTTGGGTTCTTGATCCCTTCGTGTTGAGCTTTGATTAATACTGGGTGTAAGTTGTGTTTACGTCAAAGCCTACCAGACAGCGCAGCTGTCTGGTTTGCTAAAGACATCTTGGGGGAATTCAGAAAGCTGACCTAGGAATGCATTCCACCTGTTGCTTACCATTGGCTTTGTGGTTTTTGACTCACATTTTCTGTCTTTCTATTTGCTGTCTTTATTTCATTTCAGCTGACCAGCTTGAGTTTGTCCCTCCTGTTGCCCAAACCTTGTTTACTCTATTCTTCCACAAACTTGCTTTCTGTAAACAGGCATTTAAATCTTGTTCTTATCTTTTACACTTGCCCTGCATTCAAAGACAGAGGTCAAATGTCAGACTCTCTTTTCCAGGGAGCTTGATGTTTATTTATCTTTCTCTGACCTCAAAGGGAGAGAATTTATGTGACAATCCTGATGAGTACCTATGTAAGAGGAGAGGGTGTAGGATTTCATTTCTGTAGCACACAACAGAAAAATAAGAACTGTGCAGATGTTTCAGAATCTATCAGAATTAGTACAATTGAAGCACTTTTTTTGTAATTCTAAAGTGTGATGGAAGCAAATATTTGAATACGATCAAAACACATCAGTACCCTAGCATTTGCACACATCATCGTTTGTGTGCAGTAAAACAGTATTTCAGTGCAAATGTAATGGTCATTTCAACTGAAAATGTGTTATCTGTAATAGCAGTGCTCTACCACACCATGCATATTCTACACTACGCAACCCCACTCCACTCTGCCTTTCCAATCTATGCCATACCACTGCATTCTTTAACACTCCACTCTACGACATGGCTCTCCACTCTACGCCCCTCTGCTCTAAGACACTCTGCGACACGCCCCTCAACTCTACACTGCTCCAATCTACGCCACATACTCCACAACACAACATAGCACTCCATTCTATGCCTGTCAACTCCACACCACTTACCCCACTCCACTGTACCTCTCTCTAATCTACCCCAGTCCACTCCAATCTGTTCCACTCCACTCCACACCAATGTACCCTAATCTACCCCAGTCCACTTAGCTACAACCTACCACAATCTACCCCACTCCAGTCTACCCACTCCCCCAATCTACCACACTCCACTCCAATCTACCCCATTCCACTCCAATCTACCCCAAATCCACACCACTGCAATCCAATATACACCACTTCACTACAATCTACTGCACTCCACTCACATCTGCCCCACTCCACCCCAATCTACCTCATTCCACTCAAATCTACCTCATTCTGCTCCAATCCACCCCAGTCTACTCCACTCCAATCTACCCCAATCCACCCCACTCCAAGGTACCCCACTCCACTCTACCCCACTCCACTCCAATCTACCCCAGTTATTTACCCCACTCCACTCCAAACTCCACTGCAATCTTTCCAACTCCTCTCTGCTCTAATCTACCCCAATCCACTCCACTACAATCTACCCCACTCCACTACAATCTACCCTACTCCAATCTACCCCACTCCACTTTACCCTAATCTACCGCACTTCACTACACTCTCCTCCACTCCAATCCACTGCACTCCACTCAAATCTACCCCACTCTCTTCCAATCTACCCCAGTCTACCCCACTCCAATCACCTAAAATCTACCCAACCCCAATCTACCCCATCCACCCCCCTCCAGTATACCATAATCCAACCGCCTACACTCCAATTTAACCGACTACCCCACTCACTCCATTCCCCTCCAATTCACCCCAGTCCAATTTACCTCACTTATTATTCCCAGTTGTCCCACTCCACTCTAAACATCACTGCAGGGGGCGTGGCCAAGATGGCAGCATGAGCGGACGTGTCTCGCTGGCGCACTGTCCCTGCCTGGCCTAAAGCACCGTTGATGGCACTCTCTGTTCAGCAAAAGCCACGGGGGATCGCTTGGCATCGACACAGGCAGCAACTGCCCTGGTGCCCTTAGAAGCACACCTGGATGGTTTGAGAGGGAGTAAAATGAGCCGCGGCCTATTCCCAGTGCGGGCTGTGCCATCCCTCCGTGCCTGCTAAAGCGAGCCAGGGATGAGCGCTTGGGCGGCAGAGGGCATCGATGGTGGGCGTGGCGGCCCACAGCATGGAAGGCACAGAGGCCTCCGCCGGAGCTGGCCTGGGCACTCCAGGGGTGTCCGAAAGGCATCCGTTCCCCCCGAGACCTGTGGCCTGGAATCGAGCTTTGAGTCGGCCCTGGAGGCAGCGACAAGCAGAGAGGAGACGGTGCAGCAGCCGCGGTCTACCGTAAGTGCAGCGCGTGGAAGACCGGCATCTGTAGGCCAGCCCCCTCACTCCCCTGAAACACGCAGCAACGGGGGGCCCGCGGGGAGCCCAACAAGAGACATCCAAGCGGGACATGAGCTGCGGCCCCACTCACCTCTCTACACTGCCTCATCTTCACAGCGCAGGGGGGCAGAGGATCCACGAGGCGCCCTGCAGGAGTACCCTCCGACAGCCGAACCGGCCCGGAGTTGCCGCCCCCGGTAGTTTGAAGTCCGGGGCCTGGGGCAAAGGTGCAGCAATTGGGCCCCTGCTGGCCTCCCCCACGATCTCCGCCTTTCTGCACCCGGGATCGTACAAGTAAGCTCCCGCATGGTCATTGTCACATGCCGGGCGCGGCGAACGAGGGCCCCGCAACCAACCAAAGGTCCCTGGAAGCCACCTGGGCCCACACTGGGTCTGACCTCCCCCATTTCTCTGGTTTGCTCCTCAAGGCACGGGCCACAGAAACAGCTATGAACTGGTGCCCCAATTATCCCGCCTCAGCAGTTGCGGCGGACGCTCAGCACTGCCCCATGATTTAAGGTCCACGGGCATTGGCTGTTTGCCGGGCCAAGAGGCACATTGATACTACCAGTGAGGTGTTTGGAAGAGCTCCAGCTTCCGTTCCTTGGCGGCCTACTGCTCACCATCAACTCCCGACAAGACGTGACCCTGTTACTGGCTTTGGAACGCAAAGTGTGGAACGACCCTCTTCGGATGTCCCTGACACAGGGCGGTTGGTCTGCAGAATAGAGGCTGATACTTTGCTTAGATTGCTCTGCAGTGGGGTGGGGCGGGATCGGCCTTGGACCGGCGCTCGCTCACACCACGTCCCCAACTGCACCGCCCCACCTCTCTCGCCCCTCAGTCCCCTGAGCCCGTAGCCACGGAGTGATGGCCACATCTAAAGCAAAGAAGGACCGCTCAGTCCGCAAAATGCTGTTTAAAGGCACGGGGCAGGCCCAGCAGGAGAAGATGGCGGCGGGTGAACCGAAGCATCCCGGTGGGGGAGATGGAGCCGAAGGCTCAGTGACCCGCGAGTTCCTGGAGTCGTTGTTCGCTACGCTGCGCGAGGACTTGCGGACAGTGAAAAAGGATCTGATGCTGGAACTAAGGGAAGCGCGCTGGGAGATTGATGAAGTGGGGGGGGGGGGAGTGGTGGAACTTGAGGAGGGATCCGCGGCCAGAGACGTAGAAATAGAAGCCCTCCAGCAAGAAATCATCCGCCTCCAGGACCAACAAATTGACTTACAGGTCCATGTCGAAGACCTAGAAAACAGGTCCAGAAGAAACCGCGTCTGCATCCGGGGGGGGTCCCTACGGGGGTGGAGGCCATGGACCTCGAGGGCAATGTCCAGGCCCTATTTAGCAGCGTTCTGGGTGACACCGCGATGAACAGCACCAAGATAGATTGGTGCCACTGGGTTGGTCCCCCCCCCCCGTGCACCCCCTCGTCCACCAGCAGACATATTGGTTTGCATTCATAACTTCAAAGAGAAGAAAGCAATTCTCAAGGCCATCAGAACCGAGCAGAAGATGCAATTCTGGGGTCATTCACCCCAGCTATTCCAGGACCTCGTGGCCACTACCATACAGAAATGAAAAGAGTTCCACCCTGTCACCAGCCACCTACGTTCCCTGGGCACCGCATACTCCTGGGGCTATCCATCTCGTCTTATCTTCCAATTAGGCAGCAAAACATACCAGCTTACTTCCCTGACAGAGGCTTGCAAAGTTCTCAACCTAGACCCCAAGGATCAAGATCCCGCCGATCCCCTGCGGATAAGAAGGCACCTGGCAAAGACCTCCGCAAAGCAAGACGAGGCCCGCAACTCGAGCGTCACTGCCCCGATCCGGCCACCATGGCCAAGGAAAGGTTTGAGGTGTTGCGCTCCCTCTCTGGTGACAGATAACCTGATGATGACCCCCCCATGAGGTTCTGTACAGTGTGCTGAAGGGATGAGCCTGGGGAGGCGGGGGAGCCGAGCACAGCTTTTACCTGATGACTCGCTTCGCCCTGGCAGTCCCCTCTTGCTTGGACCTTCATGTTATGATGGACTCTATTGTTTCTATATTTGATCATGTTTTTTGGTTGGGTTTTGGGTTGATGTACGGGGGCTCCCCTTCCGACGGGCCACACCAGACCAACTCGGTATACCACTGGGTCATCAAGAATCTTCCTTGACAGATTGGCCCCTGTGTTTCTCTTAACCAGTCCTGTGAGTCACAAGCCCACTACTGTTTAGCCTCTTTCTTTTCTCTAGACCCTGGAGATCAAGGTACTAGCCTCAATGTACGAGGCCTCAACAACCCCATCAAGAGGACTGCAGTTCTCTCTCTATTAGAACACTCACAGGGGGATATATGCCTGATCCAGGAAACACACTTTCTTCCCCAAGACACGCACAGAATGCATACCAAGAGATTCCCCCCAGCAATTCTGGTCATTAGGGAAAGGGAAAAAGGGGGTTGTAGCTATCCTACTCTCCAAGCGCTTCTCCGGGGTGGTCCTGGGCTAATATCTCGAGATTAAAGGTCGAATGTCGGCCCTCTGTTTGCAACTTGGCACATTTCACTTCACTGTTGCTTCGCTGTACGCCCCAATCGAGTGGCAGGAGGACTTTATAACTGACTCCCTAGCAAGTGCTTCATTTCCCAGATTCAGCGATTCTGGTGGGTGGAGATTTTAACATAGTGGGGGACACGCAACAAGACCGTTCAGGGCAGAGAACTGGGCACACTGGGGCTCTTTCCCCTGAGGGGTTGGCTTGGCTCGCTGACTGCGGGCTGCGTGACGTTTGGGTGTCACAACACCCGATGAACGCGACTATACTTTTTATTCCACAGCTCACAAGACATATGCTCGCTTAGACCACTTTCTGCTTGGGATCGTGTAACTGCCTCCTCCATCGAACGCCGCTTATTATCAGATCACACACCCATCACACTTACCGTCCCCACTTCCACGCCCCCCACTCAGACACCACCCTGGTGGCTGTGCGAGACGCTAACAGACTACTTGGCCCTTAATGACACTGGCGCGGTGGCCCTCTCCTCAGTGTGGGAGGCCTTAAAATTGGTTGCTTGGGGAGCCTTCATCGCGAAGGCAGTGCATGACAGTAAAACGCGGAAGAGTAAGAGGCAGGAGCTGGAGAAGTCAGTCTTGGAACTGGAATCCATCCATAAGCGTACCGGGGCCCTCTGGGTATGGCATAGACTGGAAAAGGAGAGGTTGCAGCTTAAACGACTTGACCAAAACAGCCGAATTTATGATGCTGCGCCTCAAACATAAATTCTACGTGGGTACCAATAAAGGGGGGCGGATACTAGTGCACCGGCTGCATAGCAAGCAATACATGCACGCGGTTAAATCCATCCAACCGCGCTCTGGCCCTGAAGGGCCTGACGCCTCTAGCATAGCAGCTGAGTTCCAGGCGTTTTACGCAGAGTTGCACATGAGGGACCCCAAAATGGTGACAGACCCTCAGTCATATGTGCAGATGGCAACGGTCACTCCTCTCCCACCTGCCGAAACAGAGGCACTAGACCAACCTATTCGAATAGAAAAGGTGATATTGACGATCGCTAGGCTGAAGCCATTGAAATCGCCGGGCCCGGAGGAGTTCAGTGCTGCCTTCTATAAGACGTTCTGTGGGGAACTGGCCCTGTTCCTAACTCACCTCTTTAATTTCTTTGCTGACACGGGCACATTAACGGAGTGAAGGCTAGAGGTCTCAATCTCAGTAATACCTAAGCAAGGGAAGGACCCCAAGCAATGTAGCTCATACCGCAACATCTCAGTTCTAAATGTGGACGCGAAATTGTTCGCTGGTGTCCTGGCACATCGCCTTTAAACCTTTGATGCCTGGCCTCATTGATCCGGACTTGGCTGGGTTTATCCCCTCTCACCATTGCTGGGACAACACCAAGTGCATTTTCCATCTATTTGACAAGGTGCATCGCTCGCGGGAGGCGGCCCTGCTTCTGGTCGTGGATGCCGAAAAGGCGTTCAACAGGGTGCCCTGGCCTTATCTGATCCCGACTCTTAGATGGTTTGGAGTGGGCAGGCGGTTTGAGAATTGGATTAAAAGCATTTATGGCACCACTAGCACCGTAGTACGGGTGAACGGGGTAAGTTCCTGCGGGTTTGCTATCGAGCGAGGCACTAGACAGGGCTGCCCGCTCTCTTTGCTTCTCTTCACCCTGTACATGGAGCCTTTTACACAGAAATTGAGAGATAACCCCAAGGCGTCAGGCATCCCATTCAGGGCCAATCACCGCCTGATTAGCCTCTATGCAAATGATATCATCTTCTCCATCACTCGATCCCTGTCCTCACTCTTAGCCATTGTCTCAGAGCTGAACGAATTTGGTGCGACGTCGGGCTTCCGTGTGAACTCGCAGAAATCGCAAATTTTAAACCTTACCGCGACTCCCAGCACTGCACAAACCCTACGTTCCCAGTTCAACTTTCAGTGGATTAATGCAGACCTCCTCTATCTAGGACTTGTCCTAGCATGAAGTCTCACTAAAACAGTCCAGGCTAACTACTCTAGACTCACAGCCCTAATCCGCAGGGACTTAGCTCCATGGCAACGATTGTCTCTCTCTCGTGGCTGGGCAGAATAGCCGCTGTTAAAGTGAATATTCCTCCCCGGGCCCTTTTCATGTTTCAGACACTCCCCCTCACTCCACCACCCGGTGCGATTAGCAACCTCTAAAGAGAGATCGAACGCTTCATTTGGGGGAAAACGAAGCCCAGATTGCAAAAGCAGCTGTTGCAACGCTCAATCAAGAGGGGGGCCTTGCAGTGCCTAACACCCTATGCTATTATCGGGCATCATAGCTGGTGGCTGGTGCATACATTTGGCGCGAGGCTTGGCTTCCCCGCGCCCACAGGTCATGGGGACTCTACTCGTCCTCTGTAACCAGTCCAACACTTAAGGTATGGGACAGGGTGGCGGAGTCTGCGGGGCTCTCATCTTTCCCCTCTCCCTTGGCGCCTTTGTTCGCAAACCCAGAGTTCCTCCCCGGACATCGCTAAGCTGCGGCGGGCAGTTGCAAGCAGATGGGCAGCCTTTTTGACCATGAGGGTCTTATCCCATTTTATCAACTCAAGATTCACTATTCCTTGCTGGAGAAGGACCGATTCACCTACACACAGTTGATACACTGGTTGCTTAACCCTGAGATATGCCCGTAGGCGAGTAGACGCATGACCTCCTTCGAGAAATGGCTGTTCCTCTAAGTGGAATATAAGAAGCTCATCTCTGAGATCTATCCTCACCTGATGAAAGCACCCCGTAACCACAAGACCCCAGGCCAGATCCGCCTGGAATCAGAACTTGGTCAAGCCCTTAGACAAAGAATGGGAAGACATATTTTATAGGGCACATCACATGGCACACAACCCAGGGCACACTGAAACAGCATACAAAATTATCTTGTACTGGTACTACACCCCTGCACGCATACAGAAATGGAATGCACAGTGTGACAGCCAGTGTTGGCGGGGATGTTGCAACCCAGGGACACTGCTACATCTTTTATGGCACTAATCAAAGCTTTCTAGATTTTGGGAGATGGTCCTGGAGGACATTGACAGCGCCTTTAAAACCGAGATCCCACAGTTCCCCGCTTACACCCTTCTGGGGCTCCCCAATGCACTCACATATCCACTTTGCTCCACTAGAGGATGACAGATTGCACTGGCCCTGAACGCCGCACACAGGCTACTACTGACCAATTGGGGCACAGACAAAGTCCCGGACCACAGACAATGGCTACATCAGTTGTGGTCCCTGTGGGCATGGAAAGGCTGTCGATGGCGACAGGTACTGATTCTTCATCTTATACGAAAATCCGGTCTCCATTTATTTCCATCCTGTCTAAAGAGGTCAGGGAACTGACATGCCCATCGTACCTGCGTATCCTGAGGTTACTGCCCAGCACACAAGATGAGTCGGGGGCAACGTGAATTAACTGACTCTGTATAAACTCTAGCCGCTGGAATGTGTCTCGGTTGGAAGGGAAAGGGGCGGGGAATGGGTGTTTGTCCTTTCTGGGTTATTTTACGTTTCCTTGATTCAACTGTTACTCATTGGCATGCATATTGACCTGTCACACACAGCAACACTACGCTGAGATCGATTAGAGACGATACCAGAGTATGAAGATCATTGCACATATTAATAATGCTCTGCTGTCTCTTAATCACCTGTCCCCTGAATGCAGCCGGCCCATATTGGGTTGTAGGCGGCATGCTGTGTATCACTACTGTTGTACTGCGATAACAATGCCTCTTGAATATGGAATTAGCTCGTCTGCATGCAGCTAAACCTTGCGGCCGGCCTGGTTTGGGTTGTAGGCGGCTTGCTGTGTAAGTGTTTATCCATCCTGTCTGCCAATAAAAAAAGAGATTTGATCCTAAACATCACTGCAATCTATCCAACTCCTCCCCGCTCCCCATCTACCCCACTCCACCACAATCTTCACCACTACAATCTATCACAGTTCTACCCACTCCACTTTACCACACTCCAGTCTACCCCAATCCACTCTACTCTACCCTGCTCCTCTCCACCCAAATCTGCCCCACTCCACTTCACTCCAATCTTCCCCACTCCAGTCTACCACACTCCACTCAAATCTACCCCACTTCATTCCAATCCAACCCACTCCATCTTAATCTACCCCACTCCACTCTACCCCACTCCAATCTACCCCTATCTACTCCACTCCAATCTACCCCACTCTACTCTACCACCCGCATTGACTAATATTTCCATGTGTATTTATGTTGTTTGTACATGAGCCTAAGATTGTTGAGCGTCATTTACTAAGTGACTGGATTATTGCCTGCCGCTTGATTCTGTAAAGTGCTCTGATACCCCCGGGTCTAGCTAGCGCTATATAAAACTTATAAATAAATACCCCACTCCAATCCACCCCATTCCATTCCAATCTACCCCACTCCAGTCCACCCCACTCCAAACGACCCCATCCGATCATCCCTCTTCAATCTACTCCAATCCAATCTACCCTACTCCACTCCATTGTACCCTACTCTAATCCTCCAAATCTGCCCCACTCCACCCTAATCTACCCCACACCACTCCAGTCTACCCCACTTCACTCTTGCCCAATCTGTCTCTACTGTACTCCAACCTATTCAACTCCACTCTACCCCAATCTATTCTGCTCTACTCTACCCCAATCTACCCCACTACATTCTACCCACTCCAATCCATCCAATCTACCCCACTCCACTCTATCCCAAGACACTCCACTCCTCTCCACTTTATCACATGCCACTGAAATCTACCCCACTCCAGTCCAATCTAACCCACTCCACCCCACTCAACCCCACTCCAATCTACCCTACCCAACTCCACCCCAAACTACCCTACTCCAATCTATCCCATCTAATCCACCCCAATCCAATCTACCCCACTACAGTCTACTCCACTCTGATCGACTCCACTCTAATCTTACCCCACCCTATTCCATTCTACTCCACTTCAGTCTCCACCGCCCGATCCCAACCTACCGCACACCACTCTATACAACTCCACTCCATCTCACTTCTTTCTACTCCCCTCCACTCCAACCTACCCACTTCACTCCAGTCTGCCCTATCAAAAGCCACCAAATCTACCCCACTCCACCCTAACCTACACCACTCCACTCCAATCTACCCGACTCCAATCTACTCAACTCCACTCTTCCCCAAACTACCCCCTCCACTCCACTCTACCCCAATATATCCTACTCCACTCTACTCCATTCCAATCTACCCCACTTCACCCAGTCTACTTCACTCCACCCAATCTACTCCAGTTCAAACTCCCCCCTACCAATCTATCCCACTACAATCTACTGCAATTTACTCCACTCAAATCTAGTCCACTCCACTCCAACCTACCCCACTCCACCTCACTCCAGCCTATCCCAACCCATCCCAGTCTACCCCACACCACTCCAATCTACCCCACTCCACTATACCCAAATTTACCCCACTCTACTTCACTCCATACTTCCCCACTACAAATCTACCCCACTCCACCCCAATCCACCCCACTCCAATCTAGCACACACCATTCCTCCCCAATCTACCCTACTCCAATCTACCCCACTCCAATCTACTCCATCTTCCCCACTCCAATCTACTCCACTCCATGCAGATTTACCCCACTCTAGCCCAAATCTACCCCCACTTCACCCCCTCCAGCCCATCCCACTGCAATCTGCCCCACTCTACCCCACTCCACTCTACCCCACTCCACTCTACCCCACTCCACTCTACCCCACTCCACTCTACCCCACCCCACTCTACCCCACCCCACTCTACCCCACCCCACTCTACCCCACCCCACTCTACCCCACTCCACCCCACTCCACTCTACCCCACCCCACTCCACTCTACCCCACTCCACTCTACCCCACTCCACTCTACCCCACTCCACTCTACCCCACTCCACTCTACCTCACTCCACTCTACCTCACTCCACTCTACCTCACTCTACTCTACCTCACTCTACTCTACCTCACTCTACTCTACCTCACTCTACTCTACCCCACTCTACCCCACTCTACCCCACTCTACCCCACTCTACCCCACTCTACCCCACTCTACCCCACTCTACCCCACTCTACCCCACTCTACCCCACTCCACTCTACCCCACTCCACTCTACCCCACTCCACTCTACCCCACTCCACTCTACCCCACTCTACCCGACTCCACTCTACCCCACTCTACCCCACTCTACCCCACTCTACCCCACTCTACCCCACTCTACCCCACTCTACCCCACTCCACTCCACTCTACCCCACTCCACTCCACTCTACCCCACTCCACTCTACCCCACTCCACTCTACCCCACTCCACTCTACCCCACTCCACTCTACCCCACTCTACCCCACTCCACTCTACCCCACTCTACCCCACTCTACCCCACTCTACCCCACTCCACCCCACTCCACTCTACCCTACTCCACTCTACCCTACTCCACTCTACCCTACTCCACTCCACTCTACCCCACTCCACTCTACCCCACTCCACTCTACCCCACTCCACTCTACCCCACTCCACTCTACCCCACTCCACTCTACCCCACTCCACTCTACCCCACTCCACTCTACCCCACTCCAATCCACCCCACTCCAATCCACCCCACTCCAATCCACCCCACTCCACTCCAATCCACCCCACTCTACCCCACTCCAAACTACCCAACTCCAAACATCCCTCTTTAATCTACTCTATTCCAATTTACCCTACTTTAATCCAACCAATCTACTCCACTCCACCCTAATTTACCCCACTAGACTCCACTCAAATCTCTCCCACTCCACTCTTCCCCAATCTATTTCACTCCACTCCTATCTCGACTCCACTCCAATCAATCCAACTCCACTCCACCCCACTCTATCCCAGTCTACCACACTCCATTCCAGTCTACCCCACTCCGCTTAACTCCATACTACCACATGCCACTCAAATCTACCTCACTCCAGTCCAATCTAACTCAGTCCAATCTACCCAATCTACCCCACTCCACTCTACCACACTCCTTTTTACTCTACTCGGTCTACCCCACTCCACTTCATACTACCACATGCCACTCAAATCTACCCCACTCCTGTCCAATCTACCAACCCCAATCCACCCCACCCTGCTCTTCCCCAATCTACCCCACTCCATTCTACTATACCCAATCTACCCCACTTCACATCACTCCATTATACCACATCATTCAAATCTACCCCACTCCAGTCCAATCTAACCCCTCCACCCCACTCCAATAAACCCTACCCCATCCACACCAAACTGCCCTACTCCAACCTACCTCATCCATTCCGCTCCACTCTAATCTACCCCACTGCAATCCACCCCACTCCCATCTACACCACTCTACCTCACCATCCCAATCTACCTCACACCACTCTATCCTACTCCACTTCAATCTACCCCACTTGACTCTAATCTACCCCACTCCCATCTATTTCACTCTAATCTACCCCACTCCACTCCAATCTACCCCACTTCACTCCAATCTACTTATCCATAATCCAAACAGTCTATCCCACTCCAATCTACTCCACTCTGCCTCACTCCACCCTACCATAATCTACTCCACTCCACCCCAATGTACTCTTCTCCATCCCAATCTACCCCACTCCACTCTTCCCCAATCCACTGCACTCCACTCTTCTCCAATCTACCCCACTCAACTCCAAGCTACCCCAATATATCCCAATCCAGTCTACCCCACTCCACCCCACCCTACTCCAATCTGCCCCATTTCACTCCAGTCTACCCCACATCACCCCAATCTTCTCCACTCCACCCAATCTACCCCAATTTAATCTACCCCACTCCAATCTACTCCATTCAAATCTACCCCTCTCTACCCTAATCTACCCCCAGACTACTTCAGTCTACCCCACTCCACCCCACTGCAGTTTACCCCACCCCATCCCGATCTATCCCACACCACTCCCATCTACCCCAGTCTATCCCACTATAATACACCCAATCTACCCCACTTCACTCCAGTCTTCCCCACTCCACTCTACCCTAATCCACCTCACTCTTCCCCAATCTACCCCAATATATATCACTCCACTCTAGCCCAATCTACCCACTCCTATCTATCCCATCCCAATCTAGCCCACTCTAATCTACCCCAATCTTTTCCAATCCAATATACCTCACTCCACCCCAAGCTACCCTAATTCAATCTACCCCACTCCAATCTACCCCACTCCAATCTACCCCACTCCAATCTACCCCACTCCAATCTACCCCACTCCAATCTACCCCACTCCAATCTACCACGCTAATCTACCCCACTCCAATCCACCCCAATACATTCTCCCCCATTCTACCCCCACTCCACTCTATGCCAATCTACACCACTCCAATCTACCCCATTCCACGCTACTCCAATCTACCACACTCCACCCCACTAACTTTTAGCCATGCTTAACAGCAGCCACACTGGTGTAGAACATGGCTAAAACACATTGTCAAAGTCAATAGCTCTTGCATAGGCGAGACCTGTTGGCTTTTCCAATGCTTGCTTTGTAGAGTTGCTAGATAGAAGTATAGGATCTCACCACAGCTTGTTAGGAGTAGAGGGCTGTCAGACTGGCTGAATGTATGTGTTATCTCTGTGAGGCTGGGCACAGTGCACGGCACAGAGTGTGGCAGGGGTATAAGTGGGCTATTCTGAGTATGTCGAGTGGTGTGTGTATAGGTGAGCTTTTATCAGTGCAGAAGTTGAGTGGTGGGCTCTCTGGTTGGAATTGGTGGCTCAGCATGCTGGCTGTGAGTTGTCAGGGTATGCACTTTGCTGGGTATGAGTACTAGGCTCTGAACGTATCTGGGTGTGATTGGAGGGCTCTGAGCATGATTGCGTGAGTGGTGAGGTTCTGAGCATTACAGGTGTGAGCGGTTGAGCTATTGTGTATGTTCAGTATTTGACAGTGGATAATTACTATTTCAGGTGGAGTACTGCTACTCGTAATCGAGCATTATTTATTTCCCGGCCTGCTCTGTTCCTCCTCTTCAAAGCTAACAATTCTTCTGTCTCTTCACTGCCAGGCCTCAGCCTGGGGACTGTGCGCCGTGGGTCATATATTCGTCCACAGGCTCTCCTGGTTTCCCCGCTGCCACTTGGAATTATTTTGTGCGCAGCGCGCCACTCTCTCCCCTGGCCACCGCGGTTGTCCTGTTGCTTGTGATCAGACATACCAGTAACCGCCATATTAGCCTGGCTAGGCCGACGCCCTTGCTCAATAGGAGATAAGTGAACCCTTGTCTCGTATCCACGTGTCTCCGGGGATGGCATGTCGGTGTAGCGCCAACTCTTCGCCGGACACCTGCTCATCACTCTGTGTGCCCGCTGATTGCAACCGACAGCCAGGTCGGGTTTTAAATGGGGCAGGATCCTTCCCAAGGCGACGCGGATAAATTATTCCTTAGCGACACTGAAACACAACGGTAGGCCTGGGTGATTTTCTTTTTCCATATCCCCGGAAGCTCGGTAGATGTGCTCATTGCTGCAATACGAATCATGGAGATATATTTTAGAAGCCAGAGTAATGACTCCAAAATCGATACTTTTTTTTTTTTTGTGTAAAAAAATAAAAGGTCAATTGACATACGATTTAATTTTGTTTTTGTCATGGTTAACATCATGTTTCTATAGTAGAATAGTCTTAGTATATGTGTGCCTTATATCTGGGTTTCGAAAATTAACCAGTCAAGCCCGGCCACTGCTGTTATCTTTGCGGAGTCTGTTAACGATGGACGGATGATTTGAAAATGTGTGTTTAGTGGGCCACCCACAGTAGAAACAAGAATTTGCAATGCAACAGGTCTCGCATTCACGCGAGTTTGAGCTATTGGCATTGTAAATGACAATGCCTTTTATTTATGTTTTGGGTTTTAAAACATAAATAAAGGCATTGTCATTTACAATACTAATAGCTTAAACTCTCGCAAATGGAGACCTATTGCATTGCAATAAAGGGCCTTCTCGACCGCTTGTTATATTGTAAATATCAGACGAAGAGACTGCCTGCGACGTCTTAAAAGTAGTGATAAATAGTGCAGGGAAGAAGATGTTTACGTGTTGTAAATTACACAGACACAAAGTGATAAGTGAGAGTTACATATGATCCGAGCTATAAACACTAACAAAGCACTCCAACACCTTTCACTCTGTGATCACACTGTCGTGGCTCGGGAGGAAGAGTGGGGGGTGGGGGGATATTTTCTGTCCTCTCAGTGATTTGAGTGTGCAGTGTGGCATTGCGTAGTGTCATTGCTATCTTTGGCCTAATAAACACTCCAGCTGTATTAGGGCCTAGCTTCACCTCCTGGTGCAGGCGGGGCTGTACTTTATGGCAGGCATGGAGGGAGGGATGGTCTCAGTTGCAGCTCCGGCCTCGTACAGTGCCCCTGCTATTACTAGTGAGCGAAAGGCACTGAGGTGGTGGTATTGGTGGTATTGGTGGTGGTGGCATTGGTGGCGGTATTGGTGGCGGTATTGGTGGTATTGGTATTGGTGGTGGTATTGGTACTGGTGGTGGTGGTATTGGTACTGGTGGTATTGGTGGTGGCATTGGTGGTGGTGGTATTGGTGGTGGTGGTATTGGTGGTGGTGGTATTGGTGATGTTGGTATTGGTGATGTTGGTATTGGTGATGTTGGTATTGGTGGTGGTGGTATTGGTGATGTTGGTATTGGTGATGTTGGTATTGGTGATGTTGGTATTGGTGATGTTGGTATTGGTGATGTTGGTATTGGTGGTGATGGTATTGGTGGTGATGGTATTGGTGGTGGTGGTATTGGTGGTGGTGGTATTGGTGGTGGTGGTGGCATTGGTGGTATTGGTGGCGGTGGTGGTATTGGTGGTGGTGGTGGTATTGGTGGTGGTGCTGGTATTGGTGGTGGTGCTGGTATTGGTGGTGGTGCTAGTATTGGTGGTGGTGCTGGTATTGGTGGTGGTATTGGTGGTGGCAGTATTGGTATTGGTATTCGTGGTGGTGGTTTTGGTAGTATTGGTGGTGGTATTGGTGGTACTGGTGGTGGTATTGGTGGTACTGATGGTGGTATTGGTAGTATTGGTGGTGGTATTGGTGGTACTGGTGGTGGTATTGGTGGTATTGGTGGTGGTATTGGTGGTGGTATTGGTGGTGGTATTGGTGGTGGTATTGGTGGTGGTGGTATTGGTGGTGGTATTGGTGGTGGTATTGGTGGTGGTGGTATTGGTGGTGGTAATGGTGGTGGTATTGGTGGTGGTATTGGTGGTGGTATTGGTGGTGGTATTGGTGGTGGTATTGGTGGTGGTATTGGTGTTGGTATTGGTGGTGTTGGTATTGGTGGTGGTATTGGTGGTGGTATTGGCGGTGTTGGTATTGGCGGTGTTGGTATTGGTGGTGTTGGTATTGGTGGTGTTGGTATTGGTGGTGTTGGTATTGGTGGTGTTGGTATTGGTGGTGTTGGTATTGGTGGTGTTGGTATTGGTGGTGGTGTTGGTATTGGTGGTGTTGGTATTGGTGGTGTTGGTATTGGTGGTGGTGTTGGTATTGGTGGTGGTGGTGGTATTGGTGGTGGTGGTGGTATTGGTGGTGTTGGTATTGGTATTGGTGGTGGTGGTATTGGTATTGGTGGTGGTGGTGGTATTGGTGGTGTTGGTATTGGTATTGGTGGTGGTTGTGGTATTGGTGGTGGTGGTATTGGTGGTGTTGTTAATAAAACAGGCTTTTGAAAACAACCCGTCAGGTGGCTTTAGTACAGATGACATGTAACACAGATGTGCTGTTGTCGGCTTCAGCCCATTAGCACAGGAATATGTGCTAAATTGAGCATAAGAAGGTGCACCGAACAAAGCACTTTTTAGTCCATTATGATTTCTTCAATTCTTTCTTTCAACATCGATAATCGCTCATAAAAACAGCCAACGCGTTTCGTTCCTCAAAACACAAAGTTGTGGAACTTCATCAGGACTTTTATAGCGGTAATCAATTGGGCCATGAGGTTAGTAACTCTTACTTTCTAGGCGTCACGGAAGGAAGGCTCAGTCACTTATCAAGGTGGCAGGCTTTGTCATTTGGAGCACATCTCTACTACAAGAAATGGCTCATTGTTGAAACATAACCTCACGGCGCAATTGATTCCTTCTATAAAAGCCCTGATGAAGTTCCACATCTTTGTGTTTTTAAGAACGAAACGCGTTGGCTGTTTTTATGAGCGATTATCGATGTTGAAATAAAGAATTGAAGAAATCATAATGGACTAAAATGTGCTTTGTTCAGTGCACCTCCTTATGCTCAATTTGTCTCATGAATCTGTAACCAGTGGCACCAAAGGGTGACAGGTGCTGGAGTATTGTGCACGACTATTATAAATACAGTAGCAGTAATATAGTGAGGTGCTATCTAACGGGTCCGTCACCCTGCATCTTCTTTGGTACAGGATTATGTGCTACCTGGAATTCACATAACTTAATTTTCTAATCATTTCTAAATCCATTTTACTTGGGGGGTTGAAACAGACACGAGATAATGCCGGGTTAAAGTGATTGTAAGCAGGCACCCGTGTTACGGGGGTGGCTGTGCTGCTTAAAAAAACACAAGCGGTTTCAGCTGAAGCAGCGCATGTCTGGCCTGCAGTAAGAGAAACTCAATAAAGTAAATAGTGCTTACAGGCTAAATAACAGGTCCCGTGTAACAACTGAAGTAAAAGGGCCAGTCACCATGGGAGGGTACAAATGAAGACAAGGCCGTACTAAGGAGGGACTAACAAGCCTGTGTTAGAATGTGGTTCTGAGCCGCCCAGATTTTTCGCTTTTTGAACCCCTACTTGTTGAGCTTTTACTGTGGGAGAGCCTCATAAATTGGGACTCGCCCACAGTGAACTCATGATGAAAGAGACTGCATGTGGATTTTATCGGTATCCCCCTGGTGAGAGTAGGACGCTGCGCTGCAGCCGGAGTAAGGGACACCGGGCTGGTTGCATGCAGACATGTGTGTACATGCGTGTGCACACGTGTAGGGGCTGCGCAGGGCAGATTCCTGGCGTGCGCAGCCCAGGAGCAGGTGCAGATTTAATGGTGTGGCAGGAATTATGCAGAGCTGGGTGGTGTCATGGAATAGGCTCTATACAATGGGAAGAAACATGTAAGGGAAAGTCGGTGTGCTTTACTGTTTTCACTGAAGGACCACCCCAGTATTCTCCTTTGAGGATGGGGATCACATGGGATAGTTTCACTTCCCTAGGGCCTACAAATTCCAGACACGCACTAAAGTCCACTGTAACTTAGGTGGGAAGAAGTATTCTGCTGAATTCAAAACCGTATATGTACTGCTTCTGGGTCATCCAGAAATGTCATATTCCTCTGACTCAACTCATAACCAGAGCCTGGCTTGGGCTGACCCTGCCAGGCTGGATTAATGACCTTCCTCCCCAAGCTGTAGCATCAGAGGCCTAGCCCTTCACGACAAACATTCCAAGGGCTAAGGTCTCCTCTCCAAAAGGGAGAGAAGATCGGTGGAGCTACACGGTTATCCATCAGCAGCTGTCACCTGGTGCCAGGCACCAAGCTGCTCTGGAGGGAAGGCAGAAAGGGGGAGAAGGGGCTTTTCAGAGACCATGTGGCATGAGACCCCTGGACGACGCCATTTTGAACTAACCCAGAGGCCTGGGCAGGAAGGAGGGAGCAGGGGCAGGGAGGTGATGTGTCGCTGCTTGATAGGGCAAGCAGAGACATCCTGCCAGCCCCCTCCAAATCCTTTTAAAAGAGCTTGGACAGGAAGAGGAGCTCTCTCTGGGGTGTGGTCTGCTGAGGAAAACTGGTGCTGGCACCTGGCGCCATGGGC
Organism: Calotriton arnoldi; assembly: GCA_963921515.1. NCBI lineage: Eukaryota > Metazoa > Chordata > Amphibia > Caudata > Salamandridae > Calotriton > Calotriton arnoldi. The sequence continues at coordinate 142,266 of CAWUFW010016875.1, forward strand.
AGTTGGAAGAAAGAACCCCCTGACTGTCCCAGGATCCTGAAGTGGGCCAGGAGGAGAGTCCAGGACCAGTGAGCAGGAGCCTGGGCCTCTGCGCAGGAGAAGAGAGGCCCAGGAGGAGAGCCAGGCGAAAGACTGGCGCAGGGAGCCAGTGAAGACCGCTCCCTGCTGAGTTCACCCTCCTGGAGACCAGGAGGGCGAAGGAAAGTGCTCCCAGTGGCTGGGGCGCGCCACCAGGAGCAAGAAGAGGCCAAAATGGGGAAGATAGGTCCCCTGGGGGTTGAGGTATGCCCCCTAGAAGGTAGGCGACCTTTGACCTCTGAGAAGATCGACGAAGCGCGTGGGGCTCCGCCGCCAGTCTCCAATATGCCCCCGGGGTAGGTCAGGTCCCGGGGGCTGCCCCCACAAGAAGTTAAGTTGGGGAGCGCCGTCGCGCTCCCTGTGAAAATGCCCCAGCCGGGTGACAGGAGCCCACCCTGGCTCCCGACGAAGAGAAAGTCGGGGAGCGCCATCGCGCTCCCTGTGAAGATGCCCAGGGGGTACCAGGAGCCTACCCTGGCCCCCGAAGAAGCGGAAGCCGGGGAGTGCCGTCGCGCTCCCCGTGAAGTGAGCTCCAGGGGCCCGGGACCCCCAACTCCGGGCCCCGGTGGCTGCAGAATGGAGGGGGAGCGCCGTCGCACTCCCCCGAGCGGGCGAAGCTGAAGCTGGGGAGTGTCGTCGCGCTCCCCGTGAAGATCTCCGAGGGGCCCGGGACCCCCAACTCCGGGCCCCAGTGATGCCACGAGGAGGGGGGGGGAGTGCTGCCGCATTCCCCTGCAGCAGCGGGAAGGTGGGGGGAGTGCCGTCACACTCCCCCGAAGACCCGCCAAGGGAGAGGCTGCCTCCGTGTCTGCCTACCGGAGCGGGCAGACCGAAATGGATACTCTGGCTCCCGTGGCCGCACAAGAGGGTGCGGGCCGGGCGGGGAGCCGGCGGGAGCCGCCGGGCGTGTGCTCCCCGGTTGGCCCTCCAGCAAGGGAGAGAAGCCCGGAAAACCGCTGGAGCAGCCGGGGGTGGGCTCCCCGAGCTGCCATAACTCACCTGGGGGTGCGGGTGGGACCGGGCCCCCCACCGAGGCCTGGAAGCGGAGTGAGGCAACCCACAAGGGCAGCGCGGTTCTCCCCGAGCAGCGGGGGAGCCGCTGCTCTATTATTCACGGGGCTGGAGAAATCGCCCCATAATGCCTTGCAGCCCCGGACTGGCCTGCAGGGGAAAGCAGCTGTAACTCGGCTTGTGGTGGCCCCAGGAGGATGGGATCACTGAGAAATGTGTGCCAGGGTGCCGAGGGAGCTGCAGGAGCAACGCAGCCTCCCCCAGCACAAAGAGTAAAGTCCCTCTCCAAGTCTCTGGGGACGCCAAAGAAATAACCCCTCAAGGGCTCAGCCAGCAGTCATCAGCATCCTGGGGCTGGAACTTTTGTCCTACAGCTGGGGGGGGGGGGCGTTAGGGACTGCCTCAAGGTATGGATGGCTGTGCTGGGGATGTCTGGAGAAGGGCATCCCCTGGAGGTGAAGAGGTGCAATTGCACGAGAAGTGCATTTACCAATGTTATTTCTTTTTGAGGGACTGAAAGTCACATGTGTAATGTGAAGTCATAAGCAAAGTGGGGTTATGTTGCTGGACATTCCTGCTAGGGTGTCTGGTTGTATATGCGTAATCCTGTGATTTTTAAGTGTGATGCATTATAGGGACTTAATGCTCAGTCAGGGTTATGTGTCACCAGGGCAGGTGTACCCATTTTAAATGCTTGTGGAGATAATGGGGAGGGTCGCCACTGGGATGGTGCCAGTGGTCAAGGCCCTCGCTCCAGGTTGTGTCAACCCACTGCATTAGCGGGCAATATGATGTGCATACATGGGAGTGGTGGTACTAGACCCCCCCCCCCCCTTCGGGAGGGGTGGGAATGTTATGCAATGTCACAAAGTAATTCCAACAGCTTATGTATATTTGTAAATTGTTGCATAGTATTGAGTAGTGTGCGTTTAATAAATGTACTCTTCCTTTTATAAAGCAAAGTACAGACTGGACAATCAATTATTGAGTGTTATTTCTGCGTACTGGTAAATGGCGATTACTAGCCCATATCACCTCCCTTGAGTAAGCCTTGGACTGCTCTGCAACGCTACCCTCTGAGAGTCAAGCGCTACAATAGGGTGTTTGGTTCCCAGTGAAGGATAAATGTGACATGCCATTTGTGCAGGCCTCACAGATACAGCCTCGTTTTCCAACAGCCTGTTAACGAATCCGAAGGCAGCATTTACGAAAGACAATGACACAAGCCAATGAAAAATATGGGAGGAGAGTGGGCACGGCTTCTCTCGCATACTCTACTACAGCAGTCTCGCAGAGCGAACTGTGCATGCGTGCTGCCGCTAGGCTCGACCTAAAAGGACCGTTCCCTTTACCTAACCCTGTGTCTCTAACAATAAGTAACAATGGGCATTCCAAAATGTTCCTTTGTTAGATGTCTGCTTGGGCGTTGAGACATATCATTCGCCGTATGTCTCTTTTAATGCAGTTTTTACAGACAGACATTCGTTCTCTTGAAGCCAAAAATGCCCAGCAGTGTATGAAGCTAGCTGATTGGATTAATAGGGTAGAAGACACAATGACTGGTACTGAAAGTGTTGCTATAAGACTAGGAAGAATATCTTACCATGCGGCCACCTTTAATGTGATAAGCCATACATTTAGAGACACCAGCTTATATTCCTTTTTATTTTGTGGCAGAGGGGCATGCACAAATGGGGCATTTTAGTATGCTATACTTGGTTTTAATTTTGCACATATAATACAAATAAAAAGCTTGTTGTGTTCGGAGCTCTCCTGTGTGTCAGTCAAAAGCGGTCAGTCCTATTGGTTTTAATGAGAAGTGTCAGAACCCCTTTCAGAGGGCCATGTGACAAGCAGGCATTACTGGACCCAACTGTGGGGGGGGGGGGAGGCCTTTCACTACTGATTTCCAGGGGCCCCACATACTATGGGCTCTGAGCAACTGGGCCAAGTACCCCTTCAGCACATGACTCTCAGTCGTAATGCAGATCGAGCAGTCCAAGGCTTCTCGTGGAGGTCAGTGTAAGGTGAACATAGGTTCACAACTCAGACATCCAGCTATTCCAATAAATAATTGTCCAGTCAAATACTTGCTTTTATATGAAAGGTAGTATTTATCAATGAGCACAAAGTGTAATTCAGCACTTCACAAATAATATGCACAGTCTTCATAAGGCAGGTACACTGGCATTATCTGGGTCAGCTCTCAAGTCCAACTTCCTGTTCTAAAGACTGTGGTTATTCTCCATTATGAGAAATTGGATTTTTGATGAGCGGGTCATGACCCTTAAGCAAAATCCACATTTCTTGTCAGGGTGAACCACAAAAGTCACTAAATTAACCAGTGCTTAACCCTCTGGTAGCTTTGCACAAAAGAAGTCTGCCTTAAATTAGAGTCGCTGTGTTAAGAATTTCAGCTGCACACAAACAGTAATAAAGTAAAAATACAACACAAGAGATATCCCACACCCATTTTAAAAAATAGGGTAAAATGTAATAAATAAAATGAGACCAAAACAACAAAAATCAAATCAGTACAACCGGAGTATGTTATTTTAAAGGTTTAAGTAAAAATAGCCACCAAGCAGCAGAAAGTGCTAACTGTGGGTATCTGGCCGCACTAGACCGGTATAAAGTTGCAAGCTCAGGCCGACCACGATGGAGTGTGGGCGGGATACAGGGACCAGGTTAGTCCCCCTAAAAAAGTTACCTTCCTAAAGTCTGCTGAGCAGAGTTCAAAACTTCAGGATTTCACAAGAGCAGCTCAACTGATGCCTGCCAAGGGTCCAGGACCTGGGAAGGCACCTCTTGGGGGTCAGGAACTCACTCCAGCAGAGGCCAGCTTGGCTCAGGTAAATCCAGTTGCAAGTCCAGGCAGAGCCAGTTGCTGCAGTTCATCTGTGTCAGTTGCATGGAGGCCTCTTGAACTTGTGACCCTGTAGCTCAGAACAGGAGGTCAGCCAACTGACCTGTGGAGTCTTTAGTAGCCCTGGGTTCAAGGAGATGGTCTTTTCTCCTTCAAGCTGGACAGTCCTCTGAAAACAAAACAGACCTCAAGCAGCAGGGCAGTCCTATGAAGTACAAAGCAGTCCTTCTTTGTCTTTTGCAGGTCCGGGAGTGTACTGAAGAGTTGGTCTGAGGGTCCACTATTTATATCCGGTGCCAGCTTTGAAGTGGAAGAAACGTCTGGAGTCCCATCTCCACCACCACCCCCCCACACACAGATAGTTCTGGAATTTCCTTCCTCCCTGCTCAGATCGCAAGAAGTCTAGGGTGACAAAAGCTTGGTGTCGAGTTCTTTGTGAGTGTGCTGAGGCAGCTCCTCTGAAATGTAAGTAGGGAAGGGATGGCCCTCTCCCAGCGACACCCAGGCCCTATTGTTCACTGTGCTCAATACACATTCCTGATGGGGGAGCAATTAACTAGCCCAGGTAGCTGGAAACTCTTAGAAGGCCTCAAAGTTTAGGGCAGGAAAATGCCAACTTTCTAAAAATTGCATTTTAAAAATTGTAATCTAAAATCTAATTTTACCATTGAAGAGGATTTTAAATTGGAATTAGTTGGAGTCCAAACAGGATATTTCTATGCCTCTCAATCAAGCGTTAGCACTTATGAAATGTAATAAGGTAACCCACTGTTATCGTAAGGGGGAGGCAGGCCTCACAGCAGTGGAAAATGAATTTAGGAGTGTAAGGAAAGTGCTTCTTTTGACATGGTTAGCATCCACTTTTTGCCTGGTGCATCATGTGATTTTTTTCGAATTGAAAGTGCACTGGGTCCCTGCTAACCAGGTTCCCAGTGCCAGATCTCTTTCCAAAACTGTACCACAATTGGCACAACTTCAGCATCCCCGGTAAGCCCCTAGTAAATGGTACCCCTGGTACCTAGGGCATTGGGACTGAAGAGGGTCCACTAGCGCTGCAGCACAAATTGTTCTAACAGCGCACACAGTGCTACGGTTGCTTCAGGTTACAACAGCGCCCAAGGCAACAGCCCACTTCTTTAACTACCGCTGTACCAGGGCAATAGCCTTAATCCTCACCATGGCCACCCCCTGGCATTCAGGGGTCTCAGACTATATGAACAAGGTGTCAGCCTTCTTCAGGTCAGTCTGCTACACGGGGAGGGGTCTTTTTTTCTTCCCACAGTGCAGCACCAAGAGCGGTGACCCTTCTTGTTCACCATGTCCCTCTCCCGCCATACGTGGGTCGCGGACTATGCACACAGGCCCGGTCAATGTAACGGTGCACACGGACACACTGCTCTGTTGGTGCAGAGGTCTAGACGAACCTGAATCTCACACTCCACTTCCGAGATTCACTCAGCAAGATCCCTTCATCCGATTTCTTTCTCACAGGGCCCTCTGGTCTTGGGTCAGGGAGAAGCTGGTGCTACAGACTCCAGGTGAGTGTTCTTGATTCTTCAAGGAGATGTCCCTTCTCCCAGCATTGGACACTCACAGACACTTAGTCCTGAATCCTGGTCACAAGAGGCAAAACTCGTGCTGAGCTTCTCCACACTGATGAACAGCTTCAGTTTGACAATTTGGAAGTCCAAAGCTCCCCTTTTTGTAATTAATTTCAGGCAAATGTAGTTTAGTGTCTCTGTCTTGGAAGTTCATGTTCTCGGGGTTGCGCACATTTAAGTGCCCACTCCTCTGTTGTGCTGTTCCTCCAGACAGCCGTCTGTTATAGCAGGAGTGTCTCCATTCTTGATCGCCCCAAACACCGGACATGGGAGTGACTAGAGGATCACACCTGGATGTCAGCCTCAATGATGTGTATTTCAAAAGGTTACAATGGCCCCCAACCTACTCTTTAGGACTTTATCAGCCTAATTTCCTTCCTGAGATGCGTCCTGAACCAAACAGCTTTTCTGAAGTGTGCTGAAGAACCTGCCTCTTCCTTCTACCAGTATATGTGTCCCACACAGCTCTCAGGAATGCAGCAATCCATAGATCTATCTATAGGGCTCACAGGGATGTGGAATTCCTATAGCCGGATGCACAGAACATATTGTTTGGGGTCAAGGGCAACAAGTTTTCATGTGTATTTTGTCCTTAGGACAAGTAGGCCCAACCCTCTGCAGCACAAACCATTTGGCCGCCAGTTTACACTACCACATTATGGATCAGGGAAAGGCACTGTCTGCAGTTAAGGTAATATTTTTGTCCATATGTTAAAGCTGTTTAAACTTGTATTTATGGTTCAATAATTGAAAGCCTTTATTATTAGGGTGAGCGCTCTAAGTAAATGCTGTAAGCTCTGACTGCACTATTGACAGTGGTTGCAGTATAAAAATGTGTACACACGTTTTCGAAGTTTAGCAATATGAGGCTATGTATAATGCTCCCAGAATGCTCTCTGATTGGATGCAAATATTTGCAGAAGCTTGAAAGCAAGATTGATGATTCTTTGCTTTCAAAATAAAACGTTCATAAAAAAAATGAAAGCAGGAAAAAAAAACACTTCGCTAAACTAGTGTAAAATTTCAGGTACCATTTCTTTGCAGTATCATTTAGTAACATGTGTTGATGCATGCTAGTATTTCCAAAAAATATTCATAATGGAAAATCAGTGTAACCAGTTTCAATAAGATTATGGGAAACCAAAATAAACAAGCATTGGCAAAGCCAGTATGTCTGAAACTGGTGGTCCGCTTTTTAGTTTTGTCAATGTGTGAATTGTTTTGGCATGGTTTTTGTAAAACCTTATTGGTGTGGGAGCTGCCTGGCCCTCACCATTATAACAAACATTGGCAAAAACAAACATTGTTTTTGGTCTCAAAAAGCACACACTGCCACAGGTGTTACTGGCACTGAACAAAACTACTTTGTGTGCCGATATGCTCCTTGTGAAAGAGCAGAATGCTGTCATGGTCAACGGCAGACCAAATTAGGGGCCCAATTATTAAAGAAAGTCTCAAAAGTTCACTCATGGTATATGTAATTGCATTAAGTGCAGCTATATGGCTTTCGTGAATTCCCAAGAATTTACAGAAGTAGGACAAGAAATAGTACTCCTAGAAAATATTTGTGAACTGCATTTTAGCTAGAGCAAATATGTATGTGTAGATTTGCTCACGCGAAAATCTTAGTGTTTGCAAGTTCACTTTCCCTCCAACCACTTTTTTCCCAACTCTGGAAGAAGGTTTACGTCTGCCATTGTCGGGAGTAAATTTCCAACATTTCTCAGTATGGGAAAATATTAGAGAAGAGTTATTGAAGACCCTTAAAACATGCAAGTTAGTAGGTTTGCACAGACTCAAAAGGGCATTCTAACCCTGAAACTATTGCTTACCACTACCTTCAGCCCCAGTATGTAGATCTGTGGAAACGTGGCAACATAAGGGGATTGCAAGTATTCAAATACTACTATGGTATGAGCCCTGGCATAATCAGTGAGGCTATATCAGAGCTCTTATATAATGAGATTGCTGCCATAATTTGTTGCCGTACTACATGGCACCAAAGGGACAAGTGGAGTTTGGTACAAGACAAGTAGATTTATGAAGCAACCTGCCCCATGGACAAGTAGATATTTTATTAGATTCCACACCCCTGGGCTCATCTACCTTCAGATGTTCGTCCAGCAGGCTCTGGGGCTTCCAACAGGGAAACCACAGACCCTCATGCACTGTTCCTCTTACAGGGACCTATGCATCCATAGCGCTGCAACCAAATCCGGATAGCCCTCCATGTGCTGTACCACCCGCACATAACAGCGAGACACGCACAAACCTGCACGTGATGTCTCCATATGCAATAGATCCCTCCGGCACACACACATACCAGTGCAATGCACTTCACACATGCAGGGGCTGTCGCTACATTTTCCCTGAAGGCCAAGGTTGGCCTAAGTACATTGCAGCGTAACATTTATGATTAGGCTACTAGGCCCACTCCCATGACACAGATATGAAGACCCTACCATATTACTTGACAATATAAAAACGATATGCTGCCACCACGCGCTCATGCTACTCAGCTTCCAGTTAGGGCAGTAGCCCTCCATCAATAGGAGGGCAACGTGAGGTGATCCCCCACTGGGTCTAACCAGACCGCAATACGTGAGACAAGCCTAGGTCATGGTGGACACTCATGATTCGTCTTCATTCATGATGAAAAATTGTTACCAAGGATCCAGGTATCACTGCAGCTTTGGCACTTAGGGCAGGGTTTTATGTCTTCCACCAGAGAGAGACTTTTCCATCTCAACAGGAACTCTGACTGTAAATAGAAAATTGCATTTTGAAGACATGTCATCAATCCTGATTCAAGCAGAGTCACAATTTTAGTATGAAACAAAATAATATATTTCTTTAGCTTTCTTCAGCATAAATCTACTAAGTCAATAGACCATTACCCTGATTATTTTTCTCCAAATGTCCCTCTTAGCTGTTCCCAACAAGAAATAAACTCTATGACCTTGAAAAAAAAGAAAATGAAACCAAATTTAGGACTTTCGGAGTAAATGTGGAGTTACACGTAAACAAATGCATGCCCATTCTCCAGCCAACAGGATAACTGGACCAGTGCAAAAGTGGTCCATCAACAATATTCATTACAGTTGGTAATTGGCTCCGATTGGGTTCTCATCTAATGTGATTGCTTTGAAGGAAATTCTTTGTGAGCCTACATTTTGATTATAAATGTAATACACTAAGTATTCTTGTCAAAGCGATAGGCAGGCTCTGAGATTTGGGCCACTCCCAGTTTTTGAGGCCCTCCGCCATAGCTTCATCAGCTGCCAACATATTAACAAGTGGTTAAGTCTGAACTCCTGTTTGAACTGAACTCCCAGGCCACGTGGTACTTAAAACCCACTTTCAAAGCCCTTCTAGGATTAGACCGGACCGGATTGCCGGTTTCCTGTACAGCTACACAAAGTACATATATGGGAGATAGATGTAATAGATATTTTATATTCTATATCCTATAAAAACAGGTGATTTAGATTGCATGGTTCCTATAACCCTTTACTGCAGGACATAGCTACTGCTACATAAAATATGGTGGGGCAGTAAATTGGTAACCTTTCATTGGAAAATGTTGTCCGGGCGGACAAAGAAGGTATGCCCCTTGTAGGTGCGCTTAGCTTCTGGTCTTGCCTTGTCAAATATAGCTTGCCGGAGGAGAAAGGTACCAAAGAAAGCTAAAATTGCCCAAGGTCATTCAGGTTGTCCTGCCACTTGGTTTTTCCTTAGCGTTATCGGGAAACGATGGGCTCCTTGCACCTCAGAGTCCCAGTCCCACTGAGGTAAATCGGGGAAAACTCTCTTAAGAAGTCCCACCATAAAAGATCTAATGTCAGTCCCCTCGATGTTTTCTGCAAGGCCCAGAAAACTAAGATTGTTTTGACGCAGTCGGTTGTCGAATTACTTGAGCTTCCACATTACATCCGTCATTTGAGATTCCTGTGCCTCCTTGTGCTTTTGAAGTTTCCCGACTTCCCCCTCTATTACTCCGGCCCTTTCCTCCACAAGGGTCACTCTCTCCTTCATTTCTGAGCAGATTTTGCTGATTTTCTGAATTAACCCATGGAGGTTTTTTATGGCCTGATGGGCCCTACGATTTTCCAAACTAGGCCTCCCCTTGCATTTGCTTTAAGGTATAGTAGATAAGCTCAATAGAGGGGGTATCTATGGGACCTGGGGAGTTGCTGGGGCCGACTTGGGATAGACTTTATCCTCCCCCATCCTCACTGTAAACCTGACTGATAGCAGAATTGTCCCATTTTAGCTTAGGGGCAGTGCTGGTGTCCGTGTATTGGCCAGTTTGGCATGCTCTGGTCTTCTTTCTCAGTTTTTGGGTAGAGAGTTTGTCGTGACAACCCCCGGGGCTAACCGATGAGCCCTCGGTCCCGGACTCCTCACCAGGGAGCACAATGCTAGATACTGACAGCTCAGACTCATCTGGTAAAGAGAAAAACTTCTCCCCCAGCTCTGGAGACCCCAGCACATTCCTTGAATTAGTTCCCGACAAATTAATACTACACAAATTAGTGCCAGGGAGTAGGGATAGAGGAAAGTGTTCTGAGTTTGCAGCTAGGCCCATAGACGACTCCCTCCGTTCCGGTGAACTTGAGCCCTGTAGTCCTCCCTTAAGCACTGAGTCGTTCTGCCTAGGCACCACTATCCCAGCTCTGGCTGGCTTACCTCCTTCCAGCTGTAACATTGTATTCATGAGCAGAGAGTTTGTCTGAGCCACACCAGTCAATCCTGCTTGAACGAGAGCGGAGGAGGTGTTCTCCGCTTTAGACTCGCTGGGGGGTGGCTTAGCCCTAAGGTGACTGACGAGAAGACATCTGCTATTGATGGTTGCTTGGAGCTGCCCGGATCGGCGCTGATTTGCCGCTGCTTTCTGTGGGCTTCTTGCTCTGTTCTCTTCATTGCAGGAGCGGTGGCGTCCTCCAACTTCTTGGCCGGAACGCCATGACGGGGCTCGCCCAAGGCTCATCCTACTGCAGAGACATCCTTCCCTGCCTTGTTGAGCTTAGGTGGCATTTCCAGTGGGAGACGCTGCCCAAAACTCCTGCGTAGAACGCCGACCACGGCACTGACCAGGTGAAATGCCACTGTGATTACGGCTCACGTTCCTTGAAACTGTAAACCACTCTGCCTCCATAGCCGTGAAGGATCAAAGAGGTATGTTTCTTTCTCCATGTTATTCTTTTAATAATGGAGTGATGCTTCCACCATCTTTCTGTTAGTTAGGGCTGGAGCCACAGGAGCAGCTAGCACAGCGGTCAAGCAGCCGCCATCTTGTCACACCACTGTGGAAAGGCGGTGGCAACTACGCCAGCTGATCTCATCCTTTCAGGGACTAAGCAGTGAGGCATATCTATTAAACCCGGCCCATCTTAAAGTCATCTTCAACGGAAGGTGCAGATCTTCATGTTCGAAATAAAAGTCCAAGAGTTCCTAAAGGAGATCAAAGGAGGGTCTGGGATGGCAAGACCAGAATGAAAAGCTTTCTATGATGTTATCTGTCGGAGGACTTCTGCAGCTGGCATTCTATGGACGTTAAGAAGGGGGTTTCTTTCTAACTCAACCTTGTATTTTACCACCTAATCTTTCTGTTTTTCATCTATTTTTTTTTTTTCCTCTTCTCGTTTCTACATGAGGGTTGTAGCTTGGTGCACTTTGGGGCGGGTGGAGTATGTTGCATCACCAGGGTCAGATCTGACTTATTTGCTCGATTGTGGTGGGGGTGGGAGCTGCAGGGTTGGTTGGGAGTGGGGTGGGGTGGGGTAGGGTAGGTCATCCAAGTGAACAGGGACAGTCATGCTCAAGTTGGGGGTGTGAAGGTAGGATTAAGCATATTAGACTGGACAATGGGCTTTCTTTACTTACACATTATGAATGAGTAATCTGTGGATTGCAACTATTAACATCTGTGAGTTGAATGACCCAATTAAAAGGCGCAGGGTAGCCCTTGATATGCTTTATCTCAAGGCAGCAGACATTATCTGTATGCAAGAGACACACATTGAGGGGTCTAGGAAAACACTGTTAAAGTCATTGGGGTACCAGGTGGTATGTAGCACGTACATACCACCGTAAGGAGCACGTACATGGGGGGTGGAAATTTTGGCGCGGAAAGGAGGGCATGTTCGCATGGGTCCAGGGAGACAATTTTGGTTGTTGGGTTATCGATGAGTGTCAGTTCCCCAAAGGGGGAGTCACACTTTGTTCAGTATACGAGTCAGTCTTAGATGACCCTGCGGTGTTTGAGTGGTTAAACTCTAAGTTATCTTTATGGCCACTCCTGCTCATCATGTGTGGGGATTTTTAAATCAATCTGAATACGGAATTGGTGGGCATGAGGGCTAAACATTACAAAGGCTGTAAACTTAAGATTCTAAGGTCTCTGCTGGATTTACGGTCAGCCCATGGTCTGAGGAATGTCTGGAGAGAGAAATGTTCCTTGGATCCTGGTTTTACATATTTCTCAGCTCCACATAAAGTATATGCAAGGTTGGACTATTTCTTTATTTTTCAAGATCTTTTGCAAGGTAGTAGAATAGAGAAATATCCCATGGTCATGTCCGTCCACAACCCGCTGGTGTTGGAGGTCCCTCTCCCAGATAAAGCAGGCCAGCCGCAGTGTTGGTCTTTTGAACTGGCTCTTTTAGTGGATGATGAATACCTTAGTCACATGCGGGAGGGGATCCCAGTTTTATGTCAGAGAAAATATGTAGTGCTCCCGTCAGGATAATCTGGGACGCCTTCAAAGCTGGGGTTCGAGGTAGGACCATCCGGTATAGTTGGGCCCGTCAAAAAAAAGAGAGACTCCATCTTGGCGACCTGTATAGAGGGTTTTCACTTGCAGAGGCTAAGTTGACGGATGCGGTGGCCATGGGTAGGGAGATTCGGATGGCCCAGTCGAAAGTAGCTGTGGCTAAGGCAGCAAAAGTGAGCCTTTCGACAAAGAAAGCCCAATTCCTGGCACAGAAACATAACATTTTATGAATATAGTGAGAGGGTGGGCCACCTCTTGGAGGTCCAGACTAGGCAGCAAATAGCCCAGTCCCACATTAGGGAAATTCGAGATCCTGTGTCAGGAATAGTTTCTGATTGAGACTGAATAAGGGCTGCCTTCCAGAGATTTTACCAATGTCTATACACTAATGATTTTGGGAGGGGAGTCTGAGGACATGATAAGGTATTTGAACTCCGTGATGATGGGAAATAAAGAAGAGGAAGGCCAGGAATATTTAGGTCAACCAATCACGTTAGAGGAAATCGTGTTAGCAATTTGCGCCCTTGCAGCTTGTAAGACAGCTGGAACGGATTTCATTCTCAGTGAGTTCTATAAGATTTTGTCCCCCTGCCTCAAGTACCTGCTGGAACTTTTTCTGAAAGTGCAAGGAGGGAAGGAGCCACCTGGTTCTTGGGCATTTGCAAATATTGTGGTATTCCCTAAAAAAGGGAAGTCTCCGTTAGAAATAGGCTCATACCGGCCGATTACCATAATGAATAGTGACTCTAAAATCTACTTTAAGATCCTGGCTACAAGGCTGTCTGGAATAATCAGCAAAATCGTGTCTCCTAGGCAACACAGCTTTGTTCCAGGTTAAAGAACAACAGACCACATCAAGCGGGTAATCACACTTTTCGACGCATCGGCAGTGAAGGGCGACCCTATGGCTTTAATACTCTTGGATGCAGAAAAAACATTTGATAGGGTCTCCTGGTACTATCTCTGGATTATGATCAAAAAGATCGGCTTAAGGGCCGGGTTTGGCGTGGCTTTGAAAGCACTGTATCAGCAGCCCATGGCCAGGATTTCCCTCCTGGGTAGTCAGTCAGAACTTATAAAGATACAGCTGGGCACAAGACGGGGATGGCCTTGCTCTCTCGTTATTCACCCTTTATATTGATCCTTTGATAAGGAGGATAGCAAACAATAAGTTAATACAGCCTATTAGGTCACAAGCTTAGGAAACAAAAATATTGGCTTACGCTGACGATTTGGCAGTAGTTCCTACAGACCCTGGGGTGGCATTAAGAGAAATAGAGGAAGAGACTAATCAGTTTAACAGATTCTTGGGATATCTGTTAAATCCGGATAAGACCCAAATTATTAAAAATAGAGATGTGGAATGGGAAGATAGACACGTGTTGGAGGGTGCTACCTATTTAGAGGTGAATATAGTATCTGAAGTAGATAAAATTATACAGTCAAATTTAGATCCATTAATTAAAAATACTAGGGTAGAATTCGGTAGAATAAATAACTTATGAATGTCTTTGATAGGAAGAACTAACTTAATTAAGATGTTTGTTTTTTTTTGCCTAAAATACTCTACTTCTTTAGAGCGATCCATCTCAAAGTAGGGAATCAATGGTTTAAGGCTATTGAAGGGGTGATCTCTAGATTTCTGTGGGCATACGCTAGGCCTAGAAGGGTGCTGAAATGTCTGACCCTTAGAGAGTGGGGGTGGGGGCTAGCTGCACCGAATATAAGACTCTACTACTGGGCCACCACCCTGCAACAGATGTCTGTTGCTGGGGATAAAAGGAGAGGCTCATCAAGGTCCCACCCCATATGAGCTTTTAATTGGGGATGAGGCATGGGGAGTGCTTTGGCGGCAGCTTGAGTATGGGTACTATAAAAGAGTTAGATTTAAGACACTCCACTGCTCTTTTAAAATATGGGTAGCGGTTCAGAAGAAAGCAGGGCTGAACCGGCTGAACATTTACACTCCATTACATAAAAACCCTAATTTTCTGTTAAGCTTTCGGGACCCCTATATTAACCGATGGGAAGAGGTCGGCCCTAAAAAATTAGGAGATTTCTTCCAGGAGTGGGGGGATGTTATCTTGTTTGAGACCCTACGGCACAGGTTTAATTTAGGGCACCATGAATTCTTTAAATATCTTCAGATCCGTGATTTTTTACTGAAACAAGCGGAATGTGCCAAAGGATTTTCTAGGATCGAGCTGGTCAATAGAATCTTAATTATGAAAACTCTCTTCGGGAGGCTTTACTAGCTGTTGAATGGGCTTATGCCGGATGATATAGAAAAGCAGGAAAAGTGGTGGAAAGAGAAGGTTCAGGCAGAAACAGACGTCCTTTCAGAGTCCCGAAATCTTGCCCAGATGATTTTAATTTCCGCCTCTTAGCAAGTACAGCACTTCAAAACCTATTACAAGTTGTACCATACTCCGGGGAAACTAGCTAAATGGGGTGGAACCAAAAATGTGCATTGTCCCCGATGCCACTTATACAGGGCAGATCTGATACACATGTTGGCAAATGTCCGGCCCTAGAGGGCCTGATAGGTGATATTAGTGAGTCCCTGGAGGGAAGATTGGGACTAAGCATAGAATTGAGCCCACAACTTTTATTACTTGGGTTTAGCGATGAACTAATCCCTAGCCAGGCACAGGCATTTGTGTTTTTTGCAATGACGGCTTTTAGGCTGTGCTTGGCTACGGCATGGCGAGACCTTTCTCCACCATCGGTCCAGCAATGGTTTGCCCGTCTAATTGCTATTTATCACACCGAGTTGGCAGTATATACAAGAAAAGGCAAGGGTGCTAGGAAGAAAGGGCTAAGGGTGTGGGCTCCCCTGATGGGCTGGATGGCTACATTCGAGGAGGGATAATAGAGCACCTTTTTGTTACTTTTTTAAGATGTGGGCATTGGGGTCAGGTGGGTAACTCCTTCTGCGGGTGCCCTTTTCGCGGGAAAGAAAGGAAAATGTGTATACATGTTTGTTCAGTTTATATAACGTGATATCAATTAATTTAAGAATGGATTATCCACTTAGGGGGCGGGGGTAAAAGTTAAGCCATAAAATGTGCACTAAAGATTTTTTTTTAAAAAAGGAAAACGTTATCAAACCAAATTTGCAACTTTTAGATAATATAAGCTGACTAGATCAGTAGTGAAGTTACATTTCTGTCATCTGGCACCATTGCAGGAGTTATGAGAAAAGACATCTGGTTTGCCTTCGCTCATCCTAACTGCAGTTCAGAAGGCATACAAATTTCTATTTGGGATTACTCTCATTCACACCTTTTGCTTACCTTGCTTTGCAGGGGCACGTTTATATCGGACTGGCCAGACAACACCCACTATAAGAGAGATGATCCAAAGATCTGAGATCTCATTCCGCCTTGCTTCACACAGCAATGCACTACAATTGTGTTGTCTCTCTGAATCAGGAAGAAGTTTTCATTAAACCTGGAGCAAACGCTTGTAAGCCCAAGCTCATGGGTCACAGTTCAAAGGCATTCATACATACACACTATTCAACATCCAAAAATGTGCCTCTTGTAATCATATCCTGCATATGGCTCTTCATCTTTCCATCAATACATCCATTGTCATTATCATCCTATGCTATGCACTCTAAAAGGGAGGCCCTTTAAAAGGTTCTGTGACATTCTCCACCACAAGAATTCCTGCTTCAGCCGGCGGGTAACAGTCATTTTTTTCCTCACATGAATCCTTGCCTTGTAACTATTGGAGGTCTAAATCTTACTGGATGAGACCCATTCAGAATCTGCAATGGCGAATTGGCAGAAAGAAGTAGGATATAAGTCTTAGAAGTGATTTGTATTGCCAGATTGGATTAGCAGAGAGGCAGATATGGATGTGGCTAGGCCACCAGTCTTGCTACTTAATTTAGTGACAGGAATGTACTTCTTTGAGAAGAGTTGAGGCATGCTCTGAGGTAGCCAAGGGCCAGATGTACGACGCGCAAAATAGCGCCTCGCGAATTGCGAGTTTTTTGCGACTCGCAATTTGCAAGGCGCTATTTGGGATGCACAACAGTGTGTATCGCACTGTTTGCGATTCCCAATGGGGTCGCAAATTGAGAGGCTCATGAATATTAATGAGCCTCTCGCAATTTGCGACCCCCATTGGGAATGGCAGGCCCTCCCAGGTATGGTGGCCTGCTGGGCTCAGCAGACCACCATGTCTGGGACTGCTTTTAAATAAAGCAGTTTTTTTTTTTAATGCAGCCATTTTTCCTTAAAGGAAAACGGGATGCATTTAAAAAAAGAAAAAAATGAAACGTTTTCGTTTCATTTTTTAAGGGCAGGTAGTGGTCCCTGGGACCACTGCCTGCCCTTAAAAAATATTTTCCCCTGCATTTGCAAAGGGGAAGGGTCCCCTGGGGACCCCTTCCCTTTTGTGACCCCATTAACACCCTCTTGAAGAGGGTGGTAATTTGCAAGTGTTTTGCGACCGCAAAACATTTGTACTTGGGGTTGCGCTCGCTATTAGGAAGGGAATGCCCCTTCCTAATAGCGACTCGCAATTCCAAAATTGCAAGTCGCAAATAAATTGCGACTCGCTATTTTGGAATGGTACATACCCCTATTGTTTTTTGCATGCGCAAGAGGGTTCGCAAACCCGTTTGCGCATGCAAAAACCGTCGTACATCTGGCCCTTAGTGTAGTCGCTGGTGATAGAGAGGATGTAGTAGAGAAAATATGGCTTCCCCTTGGTGATCAATTTGTGCAGGACTACCCAATTCACTCACATACCAGTCACACAGATTATATAATGCAATACTCAATGCGCAAAATGTATCTCGCTTATTAATATACCACCAAACTTCAGATGTAGCACTCAAGGATTATTTATTTCTATAAAAACTTTATATTTCAAAAGAGTTTAAAAAAAAAGGTTCAAAACACATAAACAGGAAATATAAAATTCATATATAGCGTGCAATATTTAATCAAATACAATATACATTCATATTAAAATCCGGCAAAAAATATTCACAATCCTAAACATAAAAACGGCAAAACAAATGAAAATAGGGGTACTGGTAGGTGAAACACCTACCAGTACATGAACTTGATGCTTAGAGTTGGATCAGCTCACGCAACAGCTCGCTTAGAACTGTGTAAAAAGGGTCCCCTATTTTCATTTGTTTTGCCGTTTTTATGTTTATGATTGTGAATATTTTTCGCTAGATTTTAATATGAATGTATATTGTATTTGATTAAATCTTGCACGCCGTATATGAATTTTATATTTCCTGTTTAGGTGTTTTTGAACCTTTTTAAAAAAAACTCTTTTGAAATATAAGGTTTTTATAGAAATAAATAATCCTTGAGCGCTACATATGAAGTTTGGTGGTATATTAATAAGCGGGATAAATTTTTGCGCATTGAGTATTGCATGATATAATCTGTGTGACTGGTATGTGAGTGAATTGGATAGTCCTGCACAAATTGATCACCAAGGGGAAGCCATATTTTCTCTACTGTTTAGTAGTGCCCTGTTCCCTTTGGCAGTGGGGCCACCTCTCTAGTTTAATTACTGTATTGATAGATAGGATGTAGCCAACAAGATAGACTGTGAGGCAGACATTCATTGATTATTTATTGCTCCTTCATTGATTATTTTTTGCTCCTTCAATGTTGACCCTTTTATGAGCCGGTCGTCTAAATATGGAAACAGCTTTCCAAAGATGTGCCGCCACTAGCATCAGACATTTGCTAAAGATAATCGGGGATGACTTGAGGCTGAATGGTAGGGCTATCAACTGGTAATGCTTTCTAGCTATGGAAAACCTCCAATGTTGCTTGTTAATTAGATGAATAAGAAGGTGACAGTAAGCATCCTGAAGGTCCAAGAATGTCTGAAATTCTGCTTCTTGCAGTAAGGAGAAGGCTTCCAACAGCATGAACATTCTGAAGAACTGCGTCCTCGGGAACTTGTTATCATTCCAAAGATTTAAGATGAGTCTCCAGTCCTCTACTTCTGAGTCTGGTTTGGCCCTTTAATGGAGAATGGCAAAGTTAGTGGCACTTACACAAACAGGGCATTGGAAATATTTCCAATATCCAAAGTTTCTATTGCAGGCAGCAGAGATAGTGGCGGAACCAGCTGTAGCATTGACTGAGTCACTGTAGACCATAATTCAATGGAGGGATGGTCGATGTCCGCCTGAATGCTAATAGGCCTTAACTCACTGCATTTGAAGATAGTTTTGGATGGAAAGGTGTCGCAACATCCACTGCAGCCAAGTTGCATGCCATTTTTCTGGGTGAAGGGCCAGAATGATGTTTGGCTGCTGCATACAGAGAGGTGAACTCATTTTGAAGCAGATGCTGATTTTACACATGTTTCCATAGTGAATACCCCAGTCATTGCCAGCTGTTTCCTTTTTTCATGTTTTTTACAGAACTTGCTGTAGGGGCACTTCCTGCAGAATCAACCCCAGAGGATAGGGCATCCCCAGAGGTGGGCATTTTTTTGAACTTTCGAAGAAAGATACAGAGGAAGGACCTTCCCAACCACCCGGGAGGAGGTCTCGCCATCACGCACAAACTCCCACTGCCTCTCCACCTCGAGCGACACCTTCCCCACTGCCGAACACCTGCACTTCCAGGTCCAGACCAGCCCCAACTCCACAATCCGAGGCACCCTTGCCTACAGACCCCCCTCCAGCCCCCGAGCCCTCTTCACCGACACCATCAACGACCTCATCGCACCCCACGCCATCGCCTCCACAGACTACTTACTCATCGGAGATCTGAACTTCCACCTTGACAGCCCCAGCGACCCAAACACCACCGCCCTCCTGGACAACCTCGCCAACATCGGACTAAAACAACTCGTCACCACACCGACCCACAAGGCAGGACACACCCTCAACCCCATCTTCGCAGGAGGGAACAACATCCACTTCAGCCACACCACGCAACCCCCTTGGACTGACCACCACTATGTACACTTCATCGTCAACAAACCCAAGCTGCCCAAACCTGCTCCGCACCCTCCGCGAAGGAACTGGAGCAGAGTCACCGAGGAGCAACTCAACTCCACCCTCAACCGCAACACCCCCGCTGCTGCAACTGATGCCAACCTCGCAGCCAGGGAATTTCACACATGGATCTCCAACTGCACAGACAAGCTCGCCCCGCTACGCATCTCCGACAGTCAGCACCCCAGAAAAGCCACCTGGTTCACCACCGACCTCCAAGAAGCCAGACACACCTGCAGACGCCTCGAGAAGAACTGGAGAAACAACAGAGCGCCTGAAAACCACACCACCTACAAGAACGCCATGACGGAATACCACGAACGCATCAGAACCACCAAAAGAACCTTCATCCACAACAAAATACTCTCAAACTCCAGCAATCCCAAGGAACTCTTCAGCGTAATCCAGGAACTCACCAAGCCCCCCAGCGAAGCCACGGACATCACCCCCTCCCAGGACCTCTGTGACCAGCTCGGATCCTACTTCCACCTGAAGATCAAAAACCTCTACGACATTTTCAACAACCAAACAACTGACCGCACAACCACCCCACCCTCCGGCAACGCCAACCAACCCACCATCTCCTCCTGGAGACCGCTCACGACCAAAGAGACCACCTTGACCATGAAAAGCATCCACTCGGGCCCCCACAGACCCCTGCACACCAGACATCTACCACAGAGCCACCACCGCCATCACGCCAGAGTTATGACGCACCATCAACGCCACCTTCGAGACCGGCATTTTCCCCGATGACTGGAAACGCAGAGAAGTCAGACCCCTGCTCAAGAAGCCCACAGCAGATCCCACGGACCTCAAGAACTTTCGGCCCATCTCGCTCCTCCCTTTCACGGCAAAAGTTTCTGAGAAGACCGTCAACACAGAACTAACAAAGTTCATCGAAAACAACTCCATTCTCGACCCCTCTCAATCCGGATTCCGCAGCAACCACAGCACTGAGACCGTCCTACTCGCCACCACAGAAGACATCCGCACCCTCCTCGACCAAGGCCACACCGCAGCCCTGATCCTGCTTGACCTATCAGCAGCATTCAACACCATCTCCTACCGCACACTTGCCGCCAGACTACACGACGCCGGCATACAAGGAACCGCCCTTGACTGGATCCGCTCGTTCCTCACCGGCAGAAGCCAAAGGATCAGGCTGACACCCTTCCACTCCGAACCCACGGATATCAACTGCGGAGTACCCCAGGGATCTTCGCTCAGCCCAACCCTTTTTAACATCTACATGGCCCCCCTCGCCGCCATCGTCGGACAGCACGGCCTCCGCATAGTATCCTATGCCGAGACACCCAGCTCATTCTCTCCCTCACCAAGGACCCCACCACCACTAGACTCAACTTCCAGGAAGGAATGCAGGACGTCGCATCCTGGATGAGCAACAGCTGCCTGGAGCTCAACTCGGAGAAGACGGAAGGCCTCGTACTCGGAACCACCCCATCAGCACGGGACAACACCTGGTGGCCCACCGCCCTCGGCAGCCCTCCGACCCCCACAGACCATGCAAGAAACCTCTGCATCGTACTCGACTCCTCCCGGTCAACGCCGTCGCGTCTGGCTGTTTCAACATCCTCCGCAAGACTTTCAAATGGATACCCCTCCCACCCCCCCTCCCCCCCCCCCCAAGTCAGGGAAGGCAGTCACCCACGCACTCATAACCAGCAGACTTGACTATGGAAATGGCATCTACAAGTCTTTACTCCGCAAGCTCCAGATGATACAGAACACCGCCGCGAGACTCTTCCTCGCCATCCCTCGACACGAGCACATCAGCCAACACCTACGAAATCTCCACTGGCTCCCTGCCGAGAAGAGAGTCACTTTCAAGATACTCACCCATGCCTACAAATGCCTCCACAACACTGGACCCCAATACCTCAATGAAAGAATCCCCTTCCATGTACCCAAGAGAAACCTCTGATCCGCCAAACTCGTCCTCGCCGAAACACCACGCATCCGCAGAGCCAGAACAGGAGGAAGAGCTTTCTCCTACATTGAGGCCAAGACCTGGAACGAGCTCGCAATCAACATCAGACGCGCCCCCTCCCTGAATACCTTCAGGAAGGCGCTCAAGACCTGGCTTTTCTACTGAACGGAACTGCGGTACCCCCACACCCCCCCCCCCAGCGCCTTGAGACCCTCACGGGTGAGTAGCGCGCTTACAGTTCCCTGATTTGATTGATTGATTGAAGAAATAGAGCCAGGTGCCTGTCTCTGTCACAAAGGCTCTAGAAAAAGGAAATTTAACAAATGTTACAATTAAATGCTTACTGTGTAGGTCTGGCCCAGTAAATGACTTCTAAGTGCAGTTCATTAGCAAATGGCTTCTTAAGAACACATGCCGAGCAGGCGTTAAAGAGAAATTGCTTCTCCATACTAGGAGAGGTTTGTATTTTGGAAAATGCCCTGAAAAATATCGCTAGAAACAAAACACAATGCAATGACTCATGTGATGGTGGTATAGGTAATGTCCAGGGGAGGAAAAAAGTAGAAGTCCTGATGTTCTGAGGTAAGAGAAGAAGCTAGGGCAGAGCTTCATCTGTGGACTTCCTCATATTTAGCATTCAGTAGAAAATCTGAGCTATGGTGACCTCTAGAGAGAATGAGAATACTCAGTGCATTTATCTCAGTGGCTAAAGTTTTTTGTTTTCAAGTGAGGTGAATGCACTACACAAAAATATTGTTCTTGGGCCAATGTCAATTTTGATATTGTTTATTGCAATTTTAGACTACCTGGATCCATAACGAGGCAACAGGCAATAATTCAAGCATGTGAATTTACAAAAACCGCCAATGGTAGAAAACTGTAGCTACAGCTAAGTAGCTTATTCCTTTTTGATGCCACAAAGCATGTATCCAGGCAATGAAGTGCACCACTTTGCGGGACATCTGTGAGTGGTAAACATGGAGATGTTACCAGAGTTAGTTACATCTCATCTACACTGGGTTGCTTTTTAAAATATCCGGTGTGACTCATTCCAAAGGGGAAAACTATTTGGAAGAACAGTGCAGGGTATTTTGCTTCCAGAATTTGGCCCCAGGACAGATAACACCAGTCTCCTCCTGACTGCTTCGTCCACAATGCTAAAGGGGTCAAACTCCAGTCAGTGAAGCTTTCGTGCCTCAGTGCAATTGTCCCCGGGGGGTTATAGGCTCTTGAGAGTCTGAGAAGATATTGCATGTCATGAAAAATATAGGCCGTGGTAGTTTTGCCTAAATCTCCCTTTTATACTTTTTCAGACGTGGGACGTTGGTCTGTGGAGAAAATGTCTGGTAGGAAATATGAAATTAGTTGTTTCCTGCTGTCACATGTGATACAAAAGTGATGTCCTGTGCATGAAGAAACCGTACGGGCATTCACAGTGGTGGCTCCTCCGCTATGGCGGAGGAGCGTCGCCCCATTGCTTTTAAGCAGCGCGAAGAAGAAACATAAAATGATAATAACTTTGAGTAAATATCATTTTATGCTTCGTGCTGATTTGCGAATGGGCAGGTGGGCGGGGCTGCTCTTCTCTCAGAGCAGGACAGGGGAGGAGTGGTTTGCCCACTCCTAAGTGTGCAATGACTGTTTGTTTGGCCCTCTCGGGCCACCCAAACCAGTCATGCGCACTTTCCCTTGTTCTCCATGCAGGCTGCATTACAGCCTGCGTGGAGAACAAGCCCAGGTCCCCATTCCCTGGTTGAGCGTCGAACCAGGACCCTCAAAACCAATCACAAAGCTGCACTGCAGCGTTGTGATTGGTCAGGGTGGCCTGCTTCCTGTTCCTCGAGTTCCATGAGGAGAGCAGCAGCAGAGACACGGGACCCAGCGGCAAGGTAAGTTACTTAAAAAAAAAAAAATTATATGTGTGACCCCCCCCAGCCCCGCAAGACCCCCCCCCGCACGACCTGCTCACCAGCCACCCGCGAGCTATGCAAATCACTTGTATTAAGCATGCCAATCTTTTTGCACTTTCGCCCACCCCAGTCAAATATCAATGGATCAATTGGAATTTGACATTCCTTGTTGTTGTCGAAGTTGAATGGTGGGGACCATATGCAAATGTTAACAAGCATCAGCAATGCAATAGATCTGGCATTTACGAGAGTTTGAGCTATTGGCATTGTAAATGACAATGCCTTTTATTTATGTTTTGGTTTTTAAAACATAAATAAAAGGCATTGTCATTTACAATGCCAATAGCTTAAACTCTTGCAAATGCGAGACCTATTGCATTCCAAATGCTTGGTTAAAAGTGTGTGTGGGGGTTGCAAACAGAAGGTAGCAGAAGGAACACAGTCGGGGAGGGTGTGGGGAAGCAAAAATGATTGCGCACGCAGGGCATTGGGAAGCAAACGATAGAGCAACATGGCGGGCACGGGGAGAAAAGCAAAATGAGCGAGAGCAACGTTAAGCTGGGGGTGAAAGCAAAGCGCAGGAAGCTGCCACTTATGAACTGGAGAACTGCTCAGTAAAGCGCTCCAATACCTTCCTGTCTGGTTCGCGCTTGTGGGAGAATGTGTCCAAAGAGATATTTGCAGCCAAAGGGTTTCTTTCATTTTTGGATCCATTTCACAGAGGAACAAATTGAAAAAGAGGGTAAGAGACCTCTCTTGAAGTCATGATTTTTAACAAGTGAGCGGAGGAGCAAACCTAAAGCATATTGATGTTTAGCATAGATGTTCGTTCAGAAAATAAACACGCCAGATCTAGCGCAGGGTTCGAAAAATCATAAAAATGTTACTAGGCCTGCAGGTCTAGTGACTTTAAATAATTTACTCAACCTATTTGTAATGATCTTGACCCATAAACTAGTTTCAAATGATGTGATCGTGGGAAAATTATTTAATTCATTGAGCTGCCATTTTGTTCATTACCACATATGAGAGCACCTTCAAATATGCGAGTTCAGCATGTATGCTGTACAAAAACTCTTTTGTTTGATTTAATAGACTAAACTTTTTTCCATATATAATACAAATCTAGCCACATATAGGATACACATGACCCCTGACTTGCCTCTCAGTTCATTAACAGCATTTTCATCAGTGCGGGGCAGGAATGTTTCTCAAATTATGTTTAAAAACTATCACTTTTAATAAATTCATAACTAAAGCATGAAGTGGTGGCACACTTTATTTGTAAACAGCAGATTTTGCATTGAAATGACCACAAACTTTCCCACTGACACGCGGCTTTACTGATAAAACTATATAGTGTACAAACAATAATGTTTGGAAATAAAGTTTCTGCAAATATGTGTAATTTGCACATCACCAAGTAAAGTGTTCTGGTATGTTTTGCTCCTATTTAACTCTTTGTTTGCATCACACTTCTTAATTACTAAAATTGTGCTTTTGTAATTCCTGATATATTTTGAAATATTTGTAATATTAATTTACAGGCTATTTATTTAAATGTGTTAGAGAAAAATAACTGACATCTTCAGACAGCTCACTTGACAAAAACATCTAACTCTAGTAAGAGAGAGAGAAAAATAAACCTCATTTTCCAAGCAGCAATTAGTTAAAAGACAAACTGACATTTGACCTCTTTCCTTGTACCCACAGCAAATGTGTCAAGTTAAAAACAAGATTTAATGGCATCTTTATTGCTCATTCACTTTCTGAATGAACAGAACACCTGTTCCTTTCCAGCCTAAGTCTACTCCCAGATGGGACTAGTAGGTGCTAAAAATAGCTTGACCTTATAAACTTTTACTAGCAAATGCAAGTGGGCAAGTAGATTTTTTGAGGCCTGTAGCAGAATTTACATCACGCACCTTTGACCTCCCTAAAGGCATCAGTAATTTGCCCCCTTCTGTCTCCCTTGGACCCTGAAGAGCTCCCCGTTTGCTACGAGTTAAATAAACAAGCCGTGGTCACAACTGCGCACGAGAGACCCTCCTGCAGTAAGAAAAACACATTAAAGAAAATAGTGCTTACAGACTAAAGAAGACGTACCGTGTAACAACTGAAGTAAAAGGGCCAGTCCTCATGGGAGGTTACAAATAAAGGCGAGGCTGTACTAAGGAGGGACTAACAAGCCTAATAAGGAATCAGAAGCCAGCATTTACGAAGGACAATGACACAAGCCAATGACAAATATGGACCGAGAGTGGGTGGGGCTTCAAGTACATACTCCAAACCAGCATGGCTCGCAGAGGAGCGCATGCGCTGCTCCGGCTTGAACTAAAAAAAGGACTCAAGCTTGTGGACAACCTGCTTAAGAATTGAGTAGGTTTCTTCAAGTTAGACGTGGTAACAGAACTTGTTTTAAACTTTGACTTTATTGGAAAGCTTTTACTCCAGGACTTAAGCATTCTACAAAATCTCACAACCACACTAAACGTTATGGTGAAAAGTTTGAGGCTTCTGCTGGACCAGTTACTCAAAATACCTGACCTTGATGAGCCCTAGCCAGCTACAATATTCAGACTTACCCTGTAGAAGATTTTGAATCTGAAAACAATTCTACGACCGTAGATTGAAGCTTTCAGCAGGATCAACAACCAAATTGTATCCAGCCACATTCACACTTGGCTCAGCCGCAGATGGTGACTAGGGCCGTGGCAAATGAAACCAAGAAATATTCTTGTTTTTTGTCATTTATATGCATTATTCATGTAATAACACTGGCTGCCTGTTTTTAAATTCTTTCCCATTGAGCAGTTTTTAATTTTTCTTTATGACTTTTGATCCCTAAGTTCGAGTTTTTAAATATTTGTGACAGTTTTCTTGTTATGTATTATTTTTATTTTAAACTGATTTGGGTTGGAGCTTTTAAGTTGTTTTATTTATTACAGTGAGGGTGTCAGGGAGATAGTGGGATGACTGAGAAAAAATGATCAGAAATGATGCACTCTATATAAAGAACAAAATGCAAAAAAAGTTGTTGTAACATTTTTGGCGGTTCATCCCCCAACATGGAAAGAGTACCCGCTGGAACACATAGGGAGCGTTCTAGTAGTGGTGAAGAAACCAACATAAAAGGAGGCAGGCTGGAGCTGCAGTGTGCAAACTCCAGAGAAGACGCCGTTCGGGGATTGCAGGAGGACCAAGGGATAACTGGAGAAGCTGAGGAGGAGAAACTGCAGACCACCGATGGGCAGCGCGACCCTCAGAAGGAGGAGAGCGGGGAAACAGCCGGAGCACAGAAGAGGGAAAGACCGGGAAGCCGGCTGGATGCCTGGAGACTAAAGGCTGGATACTCCAGGAAGCCACGGCTCAACCTCCGAATTGTGTCTACAGGCAAGTCCCGCGTTGGAGATTGTTTTACCGGTGGTGGGGAGACAAAAGCTCAGACTAACTGAGCACTGGGAGGAGGGAGGCGGGGTAGGTATAGAAGGGACACCTTGCCACAAGTTCTTTCTTGGTGCACTAAGTCACTTGGGTGCGGGTTAAGGTGTAGAGACTTGAGCACAAAGAACGGTATCTCGGAGAGCATATTTCTGTGTTTGTTTCCGAGGTCCAACAGCTACGTGTTCCTGGACACCTGACTCCAAGAAGAATTGGATCAAAACGGGCATATAATCTCCCTTGGGAAGACAGTGATCAAGACTTAAGAGACTGGTTACTTGCTATTGTACATAAGAAAACCTAATTGGGGTCTGCCTTTTTGTTTATCTCTATATCGTATCAAAATAAAACCCAGGAGTACACCCATCAAGCAAGGTTGCAGTCATCCTTACTTTCTTTACAGTGGTGTAAGAAGTGGGATAACATTGTCCCCAAGGAGGGTAGAGATGACCCAGCCCGTCACCATGGAAGATGTGGTAAAACAACATACAGTCCTAAAAATGCATGTCTCCTCTGTGGCAGATGCACAACACGCTCAGGACACAGCCATCCTTAAGTTGGTTGATGGTATTACCAATGCCAAAGTCCAGCCAAACGTTCCCAGCTCCATTCTATTAAAATATCAAGCAGGGGAAGTCCCTTATTTGTTTTTCTTCAACTTTGAGAAAGTAGCGTCCACTGCATCCTGGCCTTGCGATTGCTGGGGCCAATGCATTGCCCCATTACTATCAGGAGAACTACAATCAGCCTATCAGGCAGCCAACCCTGCAGGGATTACCCCTTGTGAGGAAATAAAACAAACAATACTTGATTGACTCGGATGTGACTCGGAGTATTACCGGGTCAGGTTTTGAAGAGAGAAGTGGGGAAATAATGACTACCCCTGAGCCTTGTTTTACAGAATACAAGACCTAGGCAATAGGTGGCTGAAGCCTGCTACCTCCACTATGGATGAAGTTATAGAGAAGTTCCTTTCAGAGCAATTCTTGGAAGCCTTACCCGGTTCAATGCGGTCCTGGGTAAGACAACACCCCAATCTAACAGTGAGAGGTGAGAGGAGCCATAGACTTGGACTGCACATACCATAGGTCGACACAGTTGAGGACAACGCCAGTCAAAATGCAGGCCCCTGTGAATAGCTAAGGACTAACCTGTATGAAGCCAATAGTTAAACTGTTCCTCGACCCCAAAGTGATTCCAAAAGGTCCAGGAAGGGAAGTGGGCCAAGGACCCCAGAATGGGGTCATATTGCTAGAAACTGTACCCAGAAACCCCCTTCCCCAGAACCCATGGACGTAGGCTATTCAAGAGGGCACGCTCTATGCATGGGAGGTATAAACAGAAGGATTTACACTAATAGTGTTGAACGGAATGCCAAGGAAGGCCTTAGTTGATTCTGGGTGTAGATATACATGTGTAAAACCCAATCTAGTAAAGCCTCAACAAGTACAAAAAGCGAGAAGGGTAGTAATAACCTGCGTACATGGGGACAGTAGACACTACCCTGTCGCACGGGTTGTGATTGAGAGGCAGAGTACTAAGGAAAACTTGGATGTGGGAATTATTCCCAATTTAGTTGCAGGATGAGAATTGGGACAGACTATTACAATTTCCATAAAATGTTGCTTGCAGCAGGAGAAGATCAGGTGCATACCCAAAGGCTGGAAAAAGCCCCTTATCACAGAGCGGATACAGTTGGGGGTAAGCTAAAACCTAAATTGTCCAAGTTAGAGAAGCGCCAGAATAAACGCATATTTCTGTTGACTGAACACTCTGAACCCCAATCGGATTCTCTTACCACAGACAATGAATGGAAACACCGACTCAGTTTTAGGGCAGCTCAACTAGAGGACCAAAATATACCTCATGCCTGGGCACATACAACAGAAGAAAATCCAACACAGGGAGGACAGCATTTTGTCATAAGAAAGGGTTTACTATATAGGAGTGTTTTTAGTAATGGAAGAAAAGATTTTCAGTTGGCTGTCCCTAGCACTTTCATAGACAAGTACTTCACCTGGCCCATAGCCAGGTAGGGGGAGGGCATTACAGTAGGGAAAAAACATAGGAATATCTTCTTAGACACTTTTACTGGCCAGGAGTATTCTCAGATGTCAGAAGGTTCTGTGAGTAGTGTGAGAGATGCCAGCTGGTTAATCCATTAACTGACTGCAAAGTACCCTTAAGTTCCTCCTGATTCTAGATATTTCCTTCACCAGGGTAGGGATGGATCTTGTGGGCCCACTAGTACACTCCTCAAGAGGGTATCAATGTAGTTTAGCCCTGGTGGACTATGCAACGAGGTACCCAGAGGCAGTACTGCTAACAAGCATGACGACCCCAGTCACCGCACAAGCCATGGTCGAGTTATTTTCACGAGTGGGATTCCCAAAGGAAATACTCACAGATCAAGGTAGTCCCTTCATGTCCTGCCTAATGGCCCAAGTGTGCAAAGTCTTAGGGATACGGCAGATTTGTACCTCTGTCTATCACTCACAAACAGATGGTCTGGTAGAGAGGAACATGGTAGAGAGGAACAACCGAACCATTAAAACTATTCTGAAAACACTGGACTCCAAGAATGGGAGAGACGGGATAAAAAATTACCGTTGGCTCTATTTGCCATACTCATCCATAAACTGAGTTAGATCAGGTTCAACCTTTTGAACTATTGTTTGGTAGGCAAGGCCGCACCTTACTCGATATGGCTGCAGAGCAGTAGGAAGAAGAAGGTCGTAATTTGCTAGATTATGCAGCTAACTTGAAAAATAATGTTCAGTCCCTATGGGAAGAGTTGAGGATATACCTAGAAAAGGCACAAGTAAATAGAAAACTGAATGTGACAAGAAAGCAAGAGCCCGTTGCCTCTCTACAAGAGATGAGGTACTGATATTGTTGCCCTCTTCCTATAACAAACTGTTGGCCCACTGGCAGGGTCCTTTATAAAGTCATTGAGCAGATCATACCTGTCACTTATAGGATTGCAGTACCGCTCAAAAGAAAAAGGGGACAGATATACCATATCAACTTGTAAAAAAATGGGAACAATCAGGAACCCAACTGCAAATCAATGGACAGGCTCTCTTTATCACTAACTCAGAACCTCTGAAGATGGAATTTGTCCCCACAGCAGAGAAGGGAGATCTAGAGAAGATAGCGGTTGGGCCCAGAATCAGCCAGAACCAAAAGAAACAACTAACCAACCTCCTACATTGGTTCCCTAAGTTGTTTTCAGGAAAACCAGCGTAAAACGGACCGTATCCAGCACAACATAATTTCTGAAGGGAATAAGGTTAAGAGACTAAAACCCTATAACATACCTGCAGCTAGAAGAGAAGCTGTTGAAAAAGTGGTAGCCAATATGTTACAAGATGGAATAACTGAACCCTCTAACAGTGCCTAGTGTTTCCCCATTGTTCTGGTACGAAAACCGGATGGGTCTCTGCGCTTCTGTATAGACTTTAGACAGCTGAACAGTATCTCAAAGTTTGATATATATCCAATGCCTAGGGTAGATGAGCCAATAGAAAAACTAGGTAAGGCCAACTGCTTGTCAACCTTAGACCTGACAAAAGGTTATTGGCAGATCGTGTTGGCTGAACATGCCAAGGAGAAAACAGCATTTCCACTCCATCGGGGTTATATCAGTTTAAAGTGTTACCTTTTGGTTTACATGGAGACCCCTCAACATTCCAAAGACTAATGGACAGAATCCTGATACCCCACCGAGAGTATGGGCTACATATTTAGACGACATCGTCATTTTCAGCTCTTCCAGGACATTGCACCTACAACAGTTATCAGCAATTTTCTTGAATCTACAAGAAGCTGGCCTCACAGCCAATCCAAAAAAATTTACCCTTGCCACTGACTCTATTAAGTATCTCAACTACCAAATCCAGGTACTATTCGCCCCCAAGTAAAGTGCAAGCAATCGGAGATATTCCCCCTCCTAATACAAAGAAAGAGGTTTGTTCCTTTTAAGGATTAGTGGGCTATTATCTACGGTCTATCCCACACTTTTCGGAACTGTCTGCCCCTCTAACAGACCTGCTAAAAAATAACCAGTCTGCCAAGATAAGCAATTGGTCAGCATCACTGCAGGAGAGTTTTGATGGATTAAAGTCCTGCCTTTGTAAAGAGCCCGTGTTAGTCTGCCCCAATTTTTAGCTATCCTTTGTGTTACAAACTGATGCCTCTGGCAGGGCTTTGTGGACTATCATATCCCATTCGGACAGTAACAGTGACTTTCACCCCATTGTATATATCAGTCAGAAACGACTTCTACGGGAATAACAATATCCAACTATTTAAAAGGAGTGTCTGGTAATTAAGTTGGCCATCGAAGCCCTTCCGTATTATCTCTTGGGACGTACCTTCACCTTATTAATAGACCATGCCTCATTTTTTTGGCTGGCCAGGCATAAGGATTCAAACTATCATGTATTACACTGGTTCCTAGCCTTACAACCTTTTTCATTTCAGGTTGAATATTGACCGGGGCAGTTACAGAGCAATATGGACTATCTTTCACGGGAACCCGTGGCAGACTGGCCCGATCTACCACTATTGGAAAGGGGGTATTGTAACATGGTCGGCGGTTCATCAAGCAACATGGCCCCCAAAGAGTGCCCCTTGGAACCCACAGGGAGCAGTCTAGCAGTGGTGA
This sequence comes from Calotriton arnoldi, assembly GCA_963921515.1. Taxonomy (NCBI): domain Eukaryota; kingdom Metazoa; phylum Chordata; class Amphibia; order Caudata; family Salamandridae; genus Calotriton; species Calotriton arnoldi. The sequence goes on from CAWUFW010016875.1 coordinate 173,571, forward strand.
CGTCATCACCAATCACGGTGAAAGAAATCAACATAAAAGGAGGCGGGCTGGAGCTGCAGTGAGCGAACTCCAGAAGAGACACTGTTCGGGAATTGCAGGAGGAATTCGAGAGAACAGGAGATGCAGAAGAGGAAAAACTGGATCATCGCTGGACAGCGAGACCCTCAAAAAGAGGAGAGCGGGTAAACAGCAGAAGCAGAGGAGAGGGAGAGACCGGGAAGCCAGCTGGACCGCCCAGAGACTAAAGGCTGGTTGCTCCAGAAAGCCACAGCTCTACCTCCAAGTCGTGGCCACAGGCAAGACCCACGTCGGGGATTTTTGTACCGGTGGTGGGGAGACAAGAGCTCAGAGAGGAACTGAGCGCCCAACGGCTATGTGCTTCCTGACATCTGACTCCAAGAAGAATTGGATCAAGACAGGCCTATAATCTCCCTAGGGAAGAGAGTGACCAAGACTTAGAGACTGGTTACTTGCTATTGTACATTAAAATTAAAACAATTGGGGTCTGCCTTTTTGTTTATCCCTGTATCGTATCAAAATAAAACCCAGGAGTACACCCATCAAGCAAGATTGTGGTCATCCTTACTCTCTTTACAGTTGGAAAATAGTAACATTTGTGGTTGATGTTGTAGAAGAGTGCTCCCTCTAAAATAGAGTAGCCGCTCATGGAGGTACGATAGTGATTAATGCTTGGAAAGAGAACAGATTTTAATGTCCAAAGTATAGTGCTTCGACCACAGTGATGAAAATCTTGCCTAGTCCTCTCCTTGTCTGGGTGTAAAGGGCCAGGCTGAAATTCACCTCCGGATCATGCCTTACAGATACCATGCTTAATTGGGCATCTAAGTCATTTGCCACCAGGGCAAGGAATTGTTTTACATGGGTTCGTCATTTGACCATATCCGAGCTAAAACCCTTGGCCATTGCATTGCAAAGGCCAACTTGCATCCCTCATAAAAAAACAGAAACGTTGTAAAAGGTTTGATTTTTATTGCAAAAAATACCACTTTCTTGGTCAGGCATTTCATGCATGTTGAGATATTCATCTGAACAATAGTGCAAGTTTCCAAGTAGGATCAAGCAAAATTATTCAGTAGGCATTTATTAATTTGATTTGCTTTAAGGCAAGGTACAAAACCCCCAACTCCATCTCATCTGTTCAGCCTTGCATTTTGCAATAACAAAAATGAAGGCACACAGGGCAGAGAATCGAAACTCTTGAATGATAACATTCTCGTGGCAGCAATCTGGGAGGTACTTGACTGAGGATCTGTGAGTAGCATAATGGTGAAACAGCCAAGCAACTTCCATTCTATCCAGACTAGAAGAGAATAGAGAAACATTTATAGAGCACAAACATTCCCCTCAAAAGGCATCTTGGTGCTGAAGAGCAATATAATTTACGACAGAGGGTACAGAGAAAAGCTTAAATTGCCTACGAAAATATGTGTATTTTTGGGGCCTTCTGGAAAATCATATCTTAGCTTGTTGCTTTAATCCCAATTGGTAGTTGATTCCACAGTAAAGGTCCCAAGTAGCCTAGAGCTCAGTCTCCTATTCTTGTCTTTTTTTTCACAACAACTTCTATTGGGTATTAGCAAAATATCCAGGCTGAAACGGCCTTCATACAGAAATGAGAAATTATAAAGCAAATTCCCATGAGCAGTGGTAAAACTACATCTTGCACAGTTGTACCCCGACCCCCCCCCCCCACACCCAACAATTCAGCAATTAAATCGTTATTGAAATACAGCACAGAAACCCCTGACGATTTCTAATGTCTTGGGCCCCAAAATGTTGAAGTTCAGCTTCTAATTGGGATTTAATGGTGTGAACCAGGGCCAGGACTATACTTCTGTAATCGGTCCAACGCTGCCATATCTTTGAGTGTTTTTGCGGGCATTCTCGAGCTTGAAACACTGCAACCCGCAGCCCCATACAGTGATCCATCCTTTTCTTCCAGGTCCCCACCGAGGGCTATGTGGCGGCATTCCACAGTCTAGTGATATCTCTTTTTGCTAAGATGAGGCCCAGAAATAACAGTTGTCTTTTATATCGATTACCTCCTATTCCCTCTGGGGCAGATTTACAAGAACTGACGCATCTCTGCTTATCAGCAGAGATGCGTCAGTTAAACTGCGTCACGTAAAAAAACTCTTGCGCCACCATGGATGCGTCACATTTACAATGCGGCGCACCGTGGAGCAAGGATTGACAGATGCATAACGCATCTGTCGGCGTAAAGGTAATGCAGTGCTGGAGTCGTGTCGCAAGCGCGACGCAACTCCAGCACTGCTCAGGGGCGTCCTATACTTGCTGTGCTGCATCACTCCTTACGCCTGCTTCAAGCAGGTGTAAGGTATTGACGCAGCGGCATCGTAAAAGTAACTCAGTGAAATCTTGTAGATTTCACTGCGTCACTTTTACGAGGCTTTCAGCGTGGGAACGCCCACCCTGCATACCTTCTACCTGACGCGGGTATAATGTGACGCAGGGCTTTACAACGTGACGCATCTCCCTAGATGCGTCACGTTGTAAATATGTCGCAACGTGGCGCATTGTTTACGACGCTGCTGCATCACAGAAGTGACAAATGCCATAGATGGGATAACTCATAACTGATTTCCAGTCTCCGAGGATCGCGCTGTTTCTTTTGCTGGGATATGGTAAGGACCCACACGCTGTCATTAGACACGTCAGCGCCGTGCTGCTACTGCTGGCTACAAGCGCAGAGTGGCGATACGCTTTTACACCCAGGTGCAGTGTTGGATACAAGACGCCATATACAGCCAGAAACAACTAGAGATATAATGGGAACTAATGCCCACTAGATGGCGCCCTAAAAATTCTGGGTACAATTCACTGCCTACCTGGCGGATCCTTCGGCGGGCCCACTGCAAAAGTGCTTGGAGAGAGCCGTGACCCACAAGGACATCCGACTTGAGCCAACTGACATGTGTAGATGTGTCATGACTTTAAGATGGGTTACACATGCATTTAGTTGATGTTGTCTGGCTGTGTGTTTTTGCTTACAGCCACACCTTGGGGCTTATTTACAAGCCCCTTGCGCCACCCGTACGTCACTTTTCCCATGTTAAAAATGACGCAAAAGTGGCGCAAGGGGCTTGTAAATAAGCCCCCTTGAGTTTATGACTTATTGTATAGCACTTCGCGAAATCGAGACTCTAGCATTGATTGCTCTGCTTGTGTATGCCACCTCTTATAAGACTTACTTAAAAATAAAATATGTCAGATGGTGTACCGATTTCATACTGTGTGATGTTATTTCTTGCTCATAAATGTTCCTGTTTTACATCTGAAAAATCAGTGAAAAAAACAAAAAGGTAAAATCTTTCTCAGCATCTTTAACTGTAAAAAGCAGGATGACCAGACTGCTTTAATCTGGCGACCCATTTAGAAATGATCACTCAAAAGATTTAACTTTACTGAAACATTAGATCAATTACTTATTGTTATCTAACGCAATAAGTTTTGTTTTAATTAACATTGCAATATCACTTTGAAACATTTCACAACTAATATTTGGTTCCCATGAATTAATTTCTTTCGCGAGCGCCCATGTTTTATTATGCTCCGGAGGGACGATGCCACCTACTTAACTGTCTCCTCTCGTTAATTAATGTATTTAATTGCGCTTTATGAAGCGTTGCTAGTCTGTTGAGCATTGCAAATCTTAAGAAGGAACGGATCAGCCCCGTATGCTTGAAATTGTTGTTAGAGCCTGATTAGAAAGCAGACCCCCTGCGGCATAGAAATCAAAACTGTACACAGGACTTGAAAAGTCAACCTCAACGTTTTCTGAACATCATGCAGTTGGATTTGGCTGTAATATTTGGACTGAGAGCACTGCATTCCTTATACTGTGTGTCGGGACTCCTATAAATCTCTGTGTTTAATTCATTTGAAAGATCATTATTTGATGAGGTGTCCAATCGTACAACGAAGGAGTCTGGTGGTAGCATAGTGGTGCTGAAAGGCTGTAAATATTTTGACCTCACCACCACAAGGCTTTGTATTTTTGTACGTTAACGTGTGAGAAAGAAGTATCATAGATTATATAAATGTTTTCTTTACCGAGTGGGGGGTTACAACACAATCCCTATGCATACCTGTGGTTGTATAGTTATGTCTGCCTTGTCTGCAGATGGCAGAGGTTTGCTTCATGATTGTCAGTGACTAAAACACTGTATAATTTCTTTATGGATATTTTTTAAAATTGCGTCAGCCAGGAAAACAACTGTTGTGTTTATTAAGATTTACCATATATTGTTTTCAGTTTGAAAGGGATTGGAAAAGGGTGTGACAAATTTGTAGAAGGTAGAAAGTACATCGTTGTCTCTACCCGATGCTTTTTTCTGTTTTAACGTTCAATATGTGCTGCATTTAATGTGTGCTGCTTTAGCTATTCTTCTGTTGGTTAGTTTGTCAAATTTGAGAACAACTAAAGTGTAGCGGATTCTGAAAGAGACTTCAAGCCACAGGTTCCTCACCTTTTGAATATTCCCAGGCATCAGACTGGAACTGGAAACTTTTCAGCAGTACCTCTGCGCCTCAGTAGGTAGTGCTGTGCAGCTCCACACTGACGTCGTTCTACTCCGAAAATGCAATGCGTAGCCTATACAGGCACCACTCCCACGTGCTGACGTCAGTTCCTTTCTTTCCTGCCACCATCTGGAGCCATTTCTCATCTCTTTGAGACCCTTACCTCAAACAAAAAATTGCTTTATAGTGTGCAAGGGACATGTCACCTCCCAAAATGAAAAGTTTTGAGCCCTGTAGGGACTCTCACAAACAAATGTCTATTAAAGATCCTCATCAGATGTGCCTGTGGGGCCTGGGATGCGACAACTCTAAGGCCTGCGGTGACTGCGCGTCGGTAAACCCGAAGGCGATTTGAGACCCCGAGGTGAAAAGGTACATCGACAAGCACCCGAAGACTCTTCAACAAGACCGGTCCAAGTCAAAAGTTCAGTCCTGGTCTAGTTCAATTCCAGAAGTCACAGATGGCGTTCCAGAGGTCAGTGTTCATCTCAATCAAAGTCTTTAGGTAAGTTGAAGAAAAAACACAAGAAATCTAAGCAGGCCTCAGGCCCTTCTCCCCACTCACACTCCCCTGAGAAGGTGCCGGGGCAGTGCCATATATCTCCATCTTGCTCCTGGAGTCATTTGAATTCAGAGCTGATCCCTCAAATTGTTCTGGCACAACCTGAATTTCCCAGGGCTGTCCGCTACTCCTAAACAGATCAAAGAGTTCCATAAGGCCATGCTACAACTCTTTGGATCCTAGCTGACTCCCTCTTGCATGCATGCACGCAGGCCCCATCCACCTAGATTACCTCTGGCCGGTTCAACCTCGGTGCCAGCTGGACCCTCCGAACCCCTTATTGGGCCACCTCCAGGCTCTACTCCGTCTCCAGCGCCACAGTCCACACCGGTTCCCAGGACTTTGACGCCAAAGCTGTGTTTGTCAGTGCCAGAAGACGAGGTCCCATTTGTCCTCTCTGACGCCGAGTTGGCGCCAATTCAGCCTCAGCCATGGCTGTGCTCTGACACTGTAGAGGCTGTGCTTCCTCTGCTAGATCTGCCCCACCAAGAGCAAGGTCGGACTGGCACAAAATATAGGCATAGGCACCAAAATAAGTGGTGACTCTATAGTGGGAGAATGTAAAGAGCAAAGTATAAAAATTCTTTAAAACTTTCTAACACTCACAGCCCATGACAGGTCACTATTTAAAAGCTCCTTTTGACAAACGTGGCAAATTTTGTCTTCACCATCTATTAAGAGTCTGTTCCAAAATCTTAAACAAAGTTTCATAGAGATATAATACCATGAAACAAGCTTCAGTTCCATCAGTTCTATCCAAATTGCTTGAACCATGGATGATTGAGGGAGACAAAGCACTTTTAAAACATTTAAGACTTTTAAGACATTTAAGTCATTGGCCTTCCAGACTATTCAAATTGTAAAATCCGCTCATACAAAAGATCTCTTTGCCGTAGAGAAATTTTATTTGCACCATCACCTTAAAGGCCTTTAACACTAGAGTCATATCATAGCCACCATAGACCGTGTTAAACTTCCGTAACCCCAGAACACAAGGAAGTGCTTTAGTTTTCACATCGTTCAGATGGGAGTTCCACTCTAAGTTAGAACAAAAAAAGAGTCCAAGATATCTATAAGACGTGACTTCCTCTACCCTAACTCCATTAATGAATTTTTAATCGGTATCTTTTGAGAAAACAAGCCTTTCTGATTAAATTCGAACATTGCCCAATTGTCCCTATGCATTTCCCTACAGATATTTAATATCCCTACATTGACTCTCAAGTTCTTTAAGTGCTCTAAGTTTGGAGAACAGCTTTCCACTCACATTAGAAAGGCTAATAAGCCTATAGGTCAAAGGATGCTGAGGGATCCCCCTTTTGAAATATGGGTTTTACGAATGCCCCTTTCCAGCTTTCAGGCATGGTTCCGGAGGTTACCACCAACCTAAATACTTGATAGAATAGTGAGGCCCACCAATCACTATTTACCTAAATAGTCACGGAGGGCAAGTTGTCTGGGCCAGTGGCACAGGTTAACCTCAGTGCGATAATCGTTTCAGTAATCTTTTTCATCGATATGCTATTAAGAAAATCCTCATCATATGTATACTTAATTATGGAATGGTCAGTGAGCCCATTAGTCTGTTCAAGGAACTCTAACCACTTGACCTCAGGAACCACACAATTTATTTTTTGCGATGGCCAAGTTTGCACCACCTTGTACTAGCATCCAAAACTTTTTAGCATTTTTAGATTGAATCACCTTTATCATCTCTTGCCACTTTCCTTCAAAAATGTTTACTTTTTTCTACTTAAATGCTGACTTATATTTCATTTTAGTTCTATCATACTCACTGTTTTGATGGCTGTCTAAAAGCCCTTCTTTCCCTGATCAAATTGTACTCAATTTCCTTTTTAATGATTGGCAATGAGAGTTAAACCACAATACTCCTTTCTTTTTCTAATAGGATCTTTGAAATGTTTACGGCATGTTTCTTCCCATATTTATCCTTCAAGCAATCAATTATTCTTAACATAATTTCCTTATGCCAATCATTAAAATATTACTTGTGGATAATTTTATACAATCAATTTCTATACGGATTTGTAATTGGGCGAGTAGCTCAATTTCCTTATCTACAAGTTTGACTACTCCCCTTCTGCAGCATTCCACCAAAAGAGGAAGAGAAGATACAATGCTCTTACCTATTTCAGGTCTTAAGGTTGAAGTGGTCGCTCCCAGTCTTGTATAATACCATAAAATCAAATAGTTGGTCAAAGTGCCATCCGAGAACATACTCGTTATCAATGGGGCAATTTTGTTTCCCAAATCTAAAGGTTCGCTTTGCCAGAATATCCCCTTGAAATCTCCCATTCAGGCATACCAGCCCTAGATTAAGTAACATATTACATTTCCTGCCAAAGCTTGAGCTTGTTGTATTATTAAATACAGCATGGGGTACAGCATAGTCTGTGGCTACTCCTTCCACATCTTTTTGCGTGTAATTTGGTATTAAAATCACTCATAAGTTTAACCAAGCTCTGTGAGGCATGTGTCAATAAGTTTCATAAATCTTCCTCTAGGTTAGCTACCTGATTATTATTATTATAAGTCATATCTCCCAAAGAAACATACACATTAACCAAAAAATAGATTTCAACTGGGCAGAATTTGAGAATAGTTTCACCTCGGTAATTTGAATGCATTCACATTTATCAGCTAGGGTACAGACATCCATTGCAATTTTGGTTGAGTCCAAGCTCACTAAACTCCCAGATGCTTGTCCTTGCCTATTAGGAGAATAAGCATGTACAAACTTATTAAATATAGGTGTTAGAAATGGGGTCTCTAAAAGTATGAACCCTTGTTTCTAGTCAGGATAAGGAGGATACACACTTTAGATAACCCCAGCGCACCTCCTTGGTAGCTTAGCATGAGAAGACAGGCTTATCCCAAAGGCAATGTGTAAAGTATTTGTATTTAAAACACAGAATAAGACAGTGAAAACACCACCAATGGACACCACACCAGTTTAGAAAAATAAACTATCTTTATCTAAACCAAACAAGACCAAAACGACAAAAATCCAATATACATGTATCAAAATATCACTTTAGAACAGTTATTGCAAAAGTAGAACTTGTAGAAACAAAATAGCTCCACCTGGGGCTATTACGACGTTGTGACAGGCATAAATCCAAAGTACGGTGCAGACAGCGAGGTGCGCGGCGTCGGGCACGGAGTCGCACAGACCTCAAAACAACAGTACATTGGTAAACAAAGTCTATGGCCAATGCACAGCGTTGTGAAGGTGAGGCGTCAGTACCGAGGTCAAGGCCGTTTCCCTGGTTGCCACAGGGGAGGTGAGGTGTTGTGCCTGCGAGAAGGCGATGTGTCGAGTCCAGGACAGGAAAAGTCGGCTGCTAGGCAGCGATTCCGGTGAGGTGATGCAAAGTAGAAGAGTTCGTGAAGTCCCCCTCGCCGGTTATTGGCTCTGCGAGAAGGGGAAGCTGGCGCTGGCAGTGATGACGTTGATGCGATCACTGGCGTTGGGAAGGCCCATAACTTCAGGCATCGAAGGGCATCGGAGCTTCGGTGCAGGTGGGGCGGTGCATCGTGCACTTCACGAGCGGTGCCCCGGGCCTCGGTACAGGTTGCGGCATTGCTGACGGCGTCAGAGTTGTTTTTCTTACTTTGCATCACCAACCACACAATTCTCAGGGCCCAGGAACAGGAATTGGCGCCCTTTTGAATACTGGAGTCCACACTGGAGTCCAGGTGCTGATCAGTGGGTTACAGGGGAAGTCTTTGTGTCCCTGAGACTTCAGAACAGGAGGCCAGCACACACAAGCCCTTGGAGCAGTGGGGGCTCCTCTGCTAAGGCGGAGGAGTGTCGCCCCACTACTATTTCAGCAGTGCAAAAAAGAAAATGATAATAACAGGACGTTATTATCATTTTATTTTTCTATGCGGGAGTCGGGCAGGGCTGGGTTCTGTGACGCCAGAGCAGGGAGGAGGGGTTTGCACTCCTCTAAGTGTACATGACGGTTTGGTCGGCTCTCTAGGGCCGGCCAAACGGTCATGCGCATTTGGCATGTTTTTCATTGGGCTGTGTTGCACAGCCCCTGGAGAACATGCCCAGGCTCCCAGGCACTGCCTGAGCATCCAAACAGGATGCTCAGACCAATCACGATGTTGCTCCTGCAGTGTCATGTTTGGCTGGGAGAGTCTGGAAGCTTGGGTGTGTCTGGTGCTTCCAGCAGATCGAGGACAGAGGAGAGACGTGCAGCGGCAAGAGAGGTGTTTGGGGTGTGGTGGAGAAAGTAAGTTTATTTATTAATAATGTTTTTAATCTGTCCCCCTAACCCCTGCCCCACCACCCCCGTTTCAAGGCAACCACCACTGCCTTGGAGAGTCTTCTTCTTTCGGGTTCACAGCAAAGTTCCAGTCTTTGTCCTTTCCTTGGAAGAATCAGCAACTGCAGGCCAACTCAGCAAAGCACACAGCAAAGGAGCAGTACTCCTCCTCACAGCTCTCCAGCTCTTCTCTTTGGCAAAGGTTCGTCTTGAGTCCAGAAGTGATCTAATTCTCTGGGGTTTAAGGTCTACTACTTACACCCCATTTTCTTGTTGTTCCTTTTGTGGCAAGGGTCTTTGTGCCCAGTCCAAATCAGTTCTGTCCTCTCTGGTGCAGCATCACTACAGGAGGTGCAGACAGCATTAGGCAAAGGAGACCATGCCTATTCAGGTGCCTATTCAGGTCCAAGTGAAACTCCTCCCACCACTCTAAATGCAGCCAAGCTCTTCTCAGCTCAGCTATGAGTCACCCAAGAAAGGCAGGACACACCTCAGCGCCCTTTGTGTCTCTCTACAGTGAATGCACATCCCCAGCTCCTGTCACTCCAAAACCAAACAGTCCATACACAAATCAGCAGAGGCACACAGAATAGTTAAAAAAGAAAATGCCTACTTTCTAACAGTGCATACACAATTAGATGATGGACCAAGCGCAGAAACTTTTCAGACACTTATCCCCAGTCACTATTATATCTGGGTTAAATCCATCATCGTTATTTAGCTCAATTCACCACCCCAGTTCAGACCCAGCCATATGCAAATCAGTCTTGACACTGGGAACAGTCCAGCCCGAACTGCCACACCAAGTCTTCCCTGGACTGGAAACAAGCATCCTGGGACCGGTTTCGGGTTAACACCCCTCATCAGCCAGTCTAGCTTGAATCCAGTGCCAAAGTGAGCAAGGGACCCACATCTGGGCTTACCCTGCCAAATTTGGATGAACTATGCAAACACAATAAGAGGATGGATGGAGCGCTGAAACCTTTCAGACACTCACCCCCAGTCACTATTAGTTCTGGGTTAAATCCATCATTGTTATTTAGCTCACTTCACCACCCCAGTTCAGACCCAGCCATATGCAAATCAGTCTTGACCCTATTCCTCATGGGAACAGTCTAGCCCGAACTGCCAAGCCAGGTCTTCCCTGGACTGGAAAAAAGCATCCTAGGACTGGTTGTGGGGGTAACTCCCCTCATCAGCCAGGCTCGCTTGAATCCAGTGGCAAAGTGAGCAAGGGATCCACATCTGGGCATGCCCTGCCAAATTAGGGCAAACAGTGCAAATGCAATAAGATGATGGATGGAGTGCTGAAACTTTTCAGACACTCACCCCCAGTCACTATTAGATCTGGGTTAAATCCATCATCGTTATTTAGCTCACTTCGCCACCCCAGTTTAGACCGAGCCACATGCAAATCAGTCTTGACCCTGTTCCTCATGGGACAGTCCAGCCCGAACCGCCAAGCCAGGTCTTCCCTGGACTGGAAACAAGCATCCTGATACTGGTTTCGGGATAACACCCCTCATCAGCCAGACTAGCTTGAATCCAGTGGCAAAGTGAGCAAGGGTCCCACGTCTGGGCATACCCTACCAAATTAGGGCGAACAATACAAATGCAATAAGGTGATGGACGAGTGCCGAACTTTTTCAGACACTCACCCCCATTCACTATTAGATCTGGGTTAAATCCATCATCATTATTTAGCTCAATTCGCCACCCCAGTTCAGACCGAGCCATATGCAAATCAGTCTTGACCCTATTCCTCATGGGAACAGTCCAGCCCAAACTGCCAAGCCAGGTCTTACCTGGACCGGAAACAAGCATCCTGGGACCGGTTTCGGGGTAACACCCCTCATGAGCCAGGCTCGCTTGAATCCAGTGGCAGAGTGTGCAAGGGACTCACATCTGAGCATACCCTGCCAAATTAGAGTGAACAATGCAAACACAATAAGATGATAGACGGAACTCTGAAACTTTTCAGACACTCAAGCTAGCCTGGCTGATATGGGGTGATGCCCCGAAACCGGTCCCAGGATGATTGTTTTCCGGTCCAGGGAGGACCTGGCCTGGCAGTTCGGGCTGGACTGTTCCCATGGGGAACAGGATCAAGTCTGATTTGCATATGGCTGGGTCCAAACTGGAATGGCGTGGTGAGCAAAATAACGATGGATTAAACCCAGATCTGTGACTAGCGGTGAATGTTTGAGAATGTTTAGCATTCCGTCCATCATCTTTTTGTGTTACTTTCTAAAAGTGCCATTTTCAAACACTCAGTATAAAAACCATCTTTACTAAAAGATGTGTTAATAAATTCAGAGTTCAAGAGACTAAACTTCATTTCCATATCTTGTCCCAATGGAAAGTTATACTTGGAAGATGTTACAAAGCAACTCCCATGTTAGCCTATGGGACAGATAGCCTTACAATGATGAAAAACATAATTGGCAGTATTTCACTATCAGGACATGTAAAACACACCAGCACATGTCCTACCTTTTACCTACCCTGCCCATGGTGGGGTACCTTGGGCCTACCTGAGGGGTGCCTTACATATAAGAAAAGGGATGGTTAGGGCCTGGCAAGTGGGTGCTCTTGCCAGGTCGACATGACAGTTTAAAACAGCGCGCAGACACTGCAGTGGCAGGACTGAGAAACATTTACAGGGATACTTATGAGGGTGGCACAATCAGTGCTGCGGGCCCACTAGGAGCATTTGATTTACAGGCACGGGGCACACTCGGTGCACTTTACTAGGGACTCCCCAGTAAATCAAATATGCCAGTCATGGACAACCAATGAAAATAACAATTTACACAGAGAGCATATGCACTTTAGCACTAATTAGTAGTGGTAAAGTGCCCAGAGTCTTAAAGCCAACAAAAACATGTCAGGAAAAATAGGAAGAAGAAGCAAAAAAACTTGGTAATAATCCTGCGAAAAGGCCATTTCCAACAATAGGAAAATTAGCTGAATCCCCACACACCCATGTTTCTTGGAAACATAAAATATTATAATTTTTTTAAGAATTTGCTGATATTAGCTAACTTCAATGGACTCTGTAACCCGTGAACATTCCAACATAATATCCTTAGGGTCTGCGGGGTACTATATCCTAATCAAAATTAAAAAATCACTTACATTTTTTTTTATGTCTGCCTCATTTTCCAGTACGCTAAAAGGATTATCAGATATGGTGCACATACACTCGACATTGTACCGTAACTGTAATTTCCCCTGCTCTATCATTTACTTGTCTTTTAGTTTGTGTTCCTAATCTCTCATCCTATGTTGTGTGGTTTTGCTTTGTTGTAAGAGCGGCACGATTCCTTCAAAATTCTCTATCCTCCAACTTTACTATTTCCGCAGACCCAACCAACCTTTTTTCATTATTATTCAGATCCTGTTCCGTTTCCACCACTAATCTTCTCAGCATGCCCCTAGTTTAGTACAGCCACCTGGTGGGAGGCAAAAACCAATGATTCTAACATTGAACAGATGGGTCCTGCAAAATGTTGGCAAAGATATGCCCTAGCTTTCATTCTCCTGCTTCCACTCCTTCCACTGCCCCCCCCCCCCCCGGTTACTGATGGAGGACTAGGTCTCCTTTTTGCAGCAGGAAGTGCAAGCCCTTTTGGCTAAAGGGCCTGCTGAGAGGGTGCCTGCGCAAGAAGTAGGGCTTGTTGCTATACCTTCTACTTTCTGGTGCGCAAGAAGAATACAGGCCTTTGTTCCATTTCAGACCTGCGCCCTCTAAACGCCTTCTTCCAGAAGGAGAAATTCAAAATGCTCATACTGGCCCATGTCTTGTCTTGGCCAGTCCACTCAACTTTACGGCACTCCACTGTACGACATTCTACATGTCTCCACTCTAAGCCACTCCCATAGATGCCACTCGATACCACTCTATTCAACGACACTCTACTCCACTGTTTGCCATTCCACTCTTTGATGCTCCAATCCACTCTCCTCCACACCACTAACTTTCAGACATGCTGAACAGCAGCCACGTTGCTGTACAACATGGCTGAAACATGCTGACAAAAAGCCAATAGCTCTTGTATAGGCGAGACCTATTGGCTTTGCCAATGCTTGTTGTATAGCGTAACTCCAATCTCGATTACTTGTCAGAGTTCCAAAAGTGTGCGGTCAAGAAAAGTGTTAGGCAGTGATTATAGTTGTTTACCCTGGACGACTACATTGGCCTGCTGGGAAAGCTGAGATGAAAGCCCAGGCTTTCCTGTAACACAGTTTGCACTTCAAGCACAAGCCAACTTCCCCGGTTTCTAGTTTTACAGGAAAGGTCAAAACGTTGTGCATAGTTGCCTTTAAATATGATGTTCAGTATGTTCAATAAAGATAACATGCAAATTATACAAATCACATAATAAATGAACCTGAAACTAAATATTAAATATTTCTAGAAACTAGTTGGATACACCAAATATTATTCCATCACAACAATTATTTGCAGAATTTTTATAAGATCCCAGCAAACTGCGGAGAATAAAAGTGCACATGGTGCTTTCCATAGAACACACTTAAACATGTGGAAAGAGGCCGACAACAACCTTAAAAGTTAGGCAAGAAGCTGACACAATAAATGAAAGTTCAACTGACTGCTGTCAATTAGATAGTTCATTTCGTGTTCATGCTGTTACAAAAGCCTTCCTTTGTTTGAAGGTTCTTTTTGTGTTTTTTTGTGTGAGTAAATTCTTCAAATTGGTCTCTCGGCCTGGCCGTAAGACTGCTGGTGGTCTCTACTAACCAGAGCCACAGGGTGCTTGACTATTGTGGAGAGTTGGACTCACAACATCTGGCTGTCCGGACAGGAATTATTGGCATATCTCAAAGGAGGCGATATAGAGTGGAGTGTAGTGAGAGCACATCACAATTATCACAGTTGCGTTTAAGTGAATGTCCAGCACAAATCACAATACACAATGAAAATGCTAATGCAACACAAAACAGTGATAAACATGGGCCTTTGGCTGTAATCTCCATGTAGTGATGGGAATCACAAAATAATCTCAAACATTGGAGCGCTCCGGGAAATGACAAGGCATAACATACAATCAACCCAATGACTGTAGCAATGGAAATGCTCATGCAGCGTTTGTCACCCTATTCCACAATCATCTTGGCAAAACTAAGTTACTTTGTTAAGGTTCACAACCCCCACTGTTTATAATACTACAGATCGTAAACAACGAAAGACCAGCCGAAGCAAAGAGAAACATAGTGACCATCAAAATACAGTGTAACAGACTTGAGGATGAAGGAGTAGCGGGGTGCAGGAAGACAAGCCTGCTCCCTAATTTAAGATAAAGTGATGTCCCCTTGATATGGGGATATCTTGCGACCTTAATGCTGTTGAGGCTTCGAATCACCTGCTCTTCACTCGGCGGGGGGCGGGGTAAAGAGGCAGACTGAAGTCTGATCCACAGGTATTAGACCTCTAACGAGCCAGGTCAACGAAGAGAAAAACAATGAAAGCTGGTGCAGGGAAGGAGTGTGCTCGCCAGTTAGAACTTCCACTCAAGTCATCCACACATGTGACTTTAATTCCTTGAGATAGCCCTCTTACGGTAGTACAGTCACTGTGTCTATGCTTGTAAACTCTTTGGAAAAATTGAGGCAATCTAGCACAGCAGACCAGCGGGGCTTCAGCAGGGCCTCGGGGTTTGTTCCCAGCCTAGAGAAAACGGGCAGAACTCTGCTCCACGTTCTGGAAGCACCAATAGCAGCAGAGTCCATGCAGGTCTATAATTAAGACAATCTTTCAAAACCTGGAATAATGCTCCAGATTAAATATTTTAGTCTGCAGTTAGGCAGCAGCCCAATTCCAATCACAGTCAGCGCATCTTTAATGCTCAATCATGATAGAATAAAGTAGTCGTTCTCAAGGGGTTTCTGTGAAGGGCCCCCTTTGCTCATTTCTAAGAATGCTGTGTAGTGGCCACTGATTCTGTACAGCTGACCAGGTACAATATCTAAGGGCCTTTTCTTGTTGGAAACATTGTGTATTCTCCTAGACTTGTCCTGGTAAGAATGAAGCTGTAGAAGAGGAAATTGGGTATTGGGCTGTCCATTTCGTTCTTTAGGGACTATATCCATCCTCCATCTTGCAACCACCATGCTTACAAATAGCAGCACGCTCTAGTGACTGCAGAGTATCTCCCTTGCTCACAAGTTCTAATGCTTGCAGTCATTATTGAAAAACATATCAACAAATTTTCTGAGACCATTTCCAAACGTTCAAAAAAGTAAATACGTTGAGGCCCTTGTCTGTCCTGTCAATGGACTTAACTGTCAAGGATAAGGTCAGTAGGCATAATGGCTGGGTTCAGCTCGTGCACCACAAAAAACTATTATTGCTCCCTCTCACCTGGGCCTGTGCAGAAAAGGTCACAGGCAGGACACACCTTTGATACTACAGGTAGGGGAGTCCAATAGCAGGTCTCTTCCGCTTACTCTTTATTAAAAAGAGTTGCCCTGAGGAGCACAAACTATGCAGTTTGAGGGATCCCTAGAGATTTGGGCCCACAAACTGTGGCCAAATGGAAACCTGCAAAGGAA
This sequence comes from Calotriton arnoldi, assembly GCA_963921515.1. Lineage (NCBI taxonomy): Eukaryota > Metazoa > Chordata > Amphibia > Caudata > Salamandridae > Calotriton > Calotriton arnoldi. The sequence continues at coordinate 189,570 of CAWUFW010016875.1, forward strand.
CCTCGGTACAAAAGTAAAATTGTCAGAGATGGTAGAGTTCCTCTCGTGGACTTGAGCTTTTATGGCTACAACCACTCACGGAACAACAGCTGTAATTCATTGCCCATCCCCCCATGCTGATTGTTTTACTAAACTTTAGAGAGGTCTGGCAACAAAGGCATTTAATGGTAAATGTCAAAGTCACAGATTAGATTTTGACATGCAACTTATTCTCAAATTTGGACATTCTGCTTTCCAATTGGAGAACATCTTGAACACTTATTCAAGGATATGAAAAGATTGCAGGTTGCGAAGACTTAAGAGAGAGTACACTACATCATTGCTCTCCATCTCACTCATTTGCAATGTGGTGGAATCCCCATTTTTAGGTCTAACACTCGAATATTGCGCATAGTTTATACTATTGTACAACATTAATGTAAGTAACATTAGTGTAATCACATGAAATTCACAAAAAAACTATGTACAATTATGCGTAATTACTTGAAATGCATCTCCATGCATCTTGTGCAAAAAAAGATAGGAAATAGCATTACGTGTGACGCTTGCATGCAGCCATTTTGAATAGGAAGTGCTGCTGTCTCTAGCCCCATCCATTGCAATTTTTCCCATTGTTGAACCTGATACTTGTCATGTAGCGTTTCCCTAAACGTTTTTTCCACCTGGGTTTTGTTGATTCTCTTGTGTAGCCTCTGGGCTCAGGGCACTTTCCCACTGTAAATACAGTATGAAAGTGCGTGTGCTCTTCTTACCAGGATTGGGGAGTGGTGCTGACTTGATGCTTTGAAACACGGGCTGGTTGGCCATCGCTGACCGGTGTGTGCACATTGGCAGTTATCATGATTAAACTCAGGGCAGGCTTCTGCATGTGTGCCTCCACACCTATGGTGCCTGTGATTGCGTGTGCTGCCTCCCATCGCAGGCTAGTGCGTGAGCACTGACACATGTTTTAGTTAAACCTGTGCTCAGTCTGCGGCTGCAGACTCTGGTGGGCACACTTTCATTTTACAGCTCGGCATGGACAGCATTGTGCTAGTCCTATGCTTAGAGACTTTGCTGTAGAAATGGCAAAAGACTTTGTCCCTTTCTATCTCGGCGTGGATGGCACTGTGCTAATCCTATGCTTAAAGACTTTGATAGAAAAGAAGACATTTGAGGTGAGCAGATCTTGAGTAGACTTTTTTCCTTTTTCCTTTGTTCTGTTATTTTTTTAGCTGGTGGTAATTCCTTCGAGATGGCCTTTGGACCTACTTTATTTCCACCACGCTTCACGGGTCTCCCACCTTTCGGAGTGGACTAGCGATAGGCCTTGTGCTGCTGGATTTGGACTGTTCTACTTTTGTCAGTGGATGTCCTGTACTAATCCTTTTGCTGTCTGGCCTAACTTTTCAAAAGGTGTATCATGACAAATTGAATTATTAGTTTACATATCTTTTTAGTGTTATTTGTTGGATGAATTTCTAGCTTTTAAGTGGCTCCCTGATTGATCCAGTACTTGTTGGTTTAGTTCTCAACCTCCTCGTTGTTCAGTGCCTTCGGTAATCCGCCATATTGATAGGTAGCACAGGGGGTTGAGTTCTTTGCTTTTGAAATAGGGAAACTGAATGCCATAGACAATCCAGTAGAGGCAAAAAGCTAGGCTAGGAAGCAGGCAAATCAAAATGTGCCCTAGATGAAATCTATGTTCTTATAGAAGATGTAGATGGCCTCTTGAAAACAAGTGAGAAGAAAAAAGTCCAATTAAACCCAAAGGTGCCCAGGGAGACATTAAGTCTTACCTGATTAAACCATGTGGGATTGAGAGAGGGGGTAATGTGACAGAAGCCTTAGTCCATCAAGCCAGTCTGCAGGCCCCATGCAGCGATTCAGTGAGTTTAGTAGCCCCAGAGAGCACCACAGATGCCCATGAAACTGCCCCTGATATTATATCAGTTGAGTGCACAAGTAGATTCCAAATTTTGAGGGAATTGGAGAATGATGTGATGCATGCTGCCTCCGCCAGACACTTGCTTGCAACAATATGCATACCAACATACTGGGGTGGAAGTTCTGGCACAGCTCAACCAATTGAAAATAGAAATCATGGGGCTAAAAAACTGCTGTAACTTCAGTTGTGTATCTCCTTACAAGGAAAGTGGAGAAGTTGGGTTTGCTTCTTAAGACTTTAGTATAAGGATGGCAGAAAAGTACCCCTAGTTGCCCTGAGATTGAAGCTCCAACTTTTCTCAATATGGGTATTCAAGCTTTGCCACGGCCCAGAGAAAAGTGAAATGAGGAAATGGACCTCTTCTATGACGGGTCCCAATGTGAATCTAACCCCTGGGAAAGGTATTCTGAGAGATCATTTTGTTCTGAATTTTAGGCCCACAGTAATCCCACTGTACAAAAGGTGGGTTGCTAATAATAGTGCACCCAAATTGGAAATGCAGGTAGTGAACTCTATATACTCTATGATAACGTCTATTCCCCACCAATCTATGGGCACTAGAAATAGTCTGCCTGGTAGGCAACTGAGCAGAGAAGGGTTTATGACAAATGTCCCCAAACCCATCTGCTGATCTTGAAAGCCATGAGTCATTGATTAATAAAACAATCCACTGGCTCCGACATGTCCGCAATTGTTGATCTGTGATCCGGGAAGACATTGTTATTGCAACAAGATATATGAACAAATATAGTAGAACTGACTGTATTGGTGTGTGATTTGTGAGCAATGCTATAATTGATGGCTTAATTCACATGGAGCTTAAATCTGCACCGAATAGTGGCTCTTCCATTTATTTAAAACTCCACTTACCAGACACATTTTTACACAATATAATTAGCACTTTAGATCCTACAGCTGTACAATGCCCATATAATCGTGCCCAAAGATCTTGTTCACGGGGCCCTCTGATATTGATTGACTTCAGCTGGTACAGCCATGGAGCAGTGGGGAAAATGGTGGATGTGGTCCCTTGGCAGCCACAGCTCTAACAGTGTCATCGGCTGCCCCAGAGAAAGGGCTGACTAAACCAGTAAAATTGTTGTCCTGGAACCTGGCAGGTATCCAATCAAAACTTTCAGATGCACAATGGGGTGAGGTTATCGACAGTCATCACATCTTATTCCAAGAAACATGGGTGAAGCAACCGGAGTTTAGGCCCGGCTATTTAACATTCTACAGTAATGCTACCCCTGTTAGCTCTGGGCGAGCTTCGGGGGGGACTTATAATTTGGGTAAAGTCCACGATCATCTGCAGGTTGAAATACTTGACTCTGGTACTAGGGACATCTTGAGTATTAAACTGACCTTGTGAACACTTCTACAGTGAAGTACAGATATATTGTTGTGATTAATATTTATGTTTGCTCAGTTGCAGATAATGTAGAATCTCAAGCATTACATTATCTCCAAACTCTTCTTGATTCAATACAGCAAGAATGACCCATGATCATAGCTGGGTATTGTAATACACACTTTGAACTTTTTGAACCATTTTCATTCTTGCTATTAGCAGAAATTTCGCCCTGATAATGATCATAATGCCTTGGTTTTAGATTTTTCTGTTGATATTTTTCTTACATCTCAGGAATGTGAAATTGATTCTCACTCAGTGCCATTGACACTTACAGATTGCTCTAGGAATTTAAAGTGTAATTAACAATGACATTCTACTGAGCAGAATTTACCAAACTTTTGTTGACTTTTTTTAACCTCCATTCTTCAGCTGATTTTGATTGGTGTAATTTTGTCCTGCTTCATTCTGACTTTTTTGCCACAAGATCGTTTTTTACAACTTTTGTTATACGAAAGACAAACATAAATATTTTCTGTCCATGGTTCACAAGGTAATGTAGAGTGGCTTAGCAGGGGTTGATCGAAGCTTTAGAAAGTGCAATAAAATTGAATTAACTATTGCCAGAAAGGCTTATAAGTCAACTGATGGCCAATAGGAGAGCTTATGAGGATGCTGGCAAGGAAGGAGACTCAAACCATCTGGAGAATTATTACCCTTCAATAGTAGATCGAGTGTATACCAACCTGATTTATTTGTTCCAGCGATCAGTGGATTGCTCACTTTACTACCCTTTTTAAAGTAAGAGAAACGTGTGATGACCCTTCCTGACAATACTGAGCACAAATTAATCCCCAGGGGTCGCAATTGTCTGTGTCCAAACCCCTTAGTTCCACTTTTTCGCTGAAAGAGACTGAGGCAGCTTTACATCTAATGAAACCGGGAAAAGCACCTGGACTGACAGTATTCAAGGTGACTTATTTATGTCTGAGCCTGATGTCTGGATGCCTTATTTGCAAACACAAAGAGATGATGGATGAGCGCTGAAACTTTTCAGACACTCACCCCCCAGTCACAGATCTGGGTTGAATCCATCATCGTTCGTTAGCTCACTCTGCCACCCCAGTTCAGACCCAGCTATATGCAAATCAGTCTTGACCCTGTGCCTCATTGGAACAGTCCAGCCCGAACTGCCAAGCCAGGTCCTCCCTGGACCGGAAACCAGCATCCTGGGACCGGTTTCAGGGTAACACCCCTCATCAGCCAGGCTAGCTTGACTCCAGTGGCAAAGTGAGCAAGGAACCCACGTCTGGGCATACCCTGTCAACTTAGGGCGAACAAAGCAAACACAGAGATGATGGACAGAGCGCTGAAACTTTTCAGACACTCACCCCTAGTCACAGATCTGGGTTGAATCCATCATCGCTCTTCAGCTCACTCTGTCACCCCAGTTCAGACCCAGACATATTTGATTTGTTCTGCATTCCGTCCATCAATTGTGTGTCTTTTGGATGCCTTATTTGAACACCCTCACCAACGCAGTCGCGGGGAAAGAAGCTCTTCCAGTGTCCTGGTGAGGGGCAATTATTGTACCCATCCATAAGAAGGGAGCAGAGATACTCGGGGAACTATAGACCCATTAGTCTTATAGATATTACGCAAAAGATCTTTACCAGGAATGTCGTCTCCTGGCTCCGGACTTGCATGAAAGATCACCAGACCAGATCCTGTCTGATTTTTCAGGCAGGATTCTGTGAAAAAATAAGCACAATGGACCAGGTGTTTCGGTTTTCAGTCATCTGTTGGAAATATATCACACTACGAAAAGACCACCTCTATGTGGCCCGTCCTAGCCCATCATCGCCAGGAAGAGGCAGGGCCAGTCCCCTTTCATTTCTGGGACACACCTTCTAGAAAGACCTTTTGAAGACTTTAAGGTACTGTGTTGAGTCAAGGCTGTGCAATCCTTTTTTATTGCTCGTCATCTACTTTCTTTTGGGTGTTCTAAAGTCGACTATATATAGTATAGGGGGATTGATGTTCAAAATCCTTCGTTTTCCTCCTTGTTGGTATAAATATTCCTTTTGTGAATTTGTTGTTGACCTAAAGTTATTATCAGTGTAGGAATGGGTAAAAGGAAAACTATGGAGAGCACGGGGGGGGCAATTGGCCCTGCTAGAGGGGCAATCAAGGGGAAAAAGGTAAGGAAAGTAGTAAAGACTGCAACTGTTACTAACAATTGCGTTATGAATAGAATTGATAATCTTATTACGGAATGTGAAGGGCTTTTAGGAGTTGAACTACCAGCCCCCTCTGACTATGTTAACTCTTTACATGACAAGGATCCTATCCCCTCGTGCCCAGTTACAGTCCCCCCAATGTTTCAAAAATCTTTACGTAAGGGTGCAGTGAGCGGTTATGAGACCACCCAATCGGGCCTCGAGCCACACTCGTTGATCAACACTCCCCCCCAATTGCCCATTCTTCCCGCTCATGAAGCCATAGGCCACCGGGAGCCTCTAATTATTTGTACAAACCGATTTGCAGTATTGGCTGGGGAGCCTGACTCCTGCGAGGGAGTGCAACCCCTACAGCCCATTCCAACCTTTGAGAAGAGCTCAACTGAGATAGCTCCCACTTGTTTTGTTACACCCCAGACTCTTCTCCAGACTGTTATCTCACTTAAGGAGGAGGTTGGGTCATTGAAGGTGATGATTGAGGAGCTTGTAGGCACTGTCAAAATGCTAGTTCTTAACAGCACATTGCATATACCAGCTGTCTCCCCACTACCTAATTTACAACAGGTATCAAAAGTAGGAGATTTTATAAGTAGTGCCCAGTCGCACGCTCCTGTAGTTCCATCTCGACGAGCCACTATGTTTCCGTCTATTAAGCAGATAGGCCCCCTCGAAGCTCATCCCTGTAGTACTCAGCAAAAGCAACTCTATTCTCAAGTTACTGCAAATCATAAAAGGACTATTAATGTTTTAACAGATCCATCTTTGGGCACTAAAGCTTAAGCCCAACAGAATAAGCAATCTATCTGTTCTCCTCTACAGGCAAAGACAGTATTTTTGGTTAATGTCCCTAAAATTGTTTCTAGCGGAAGACATGAGAATGATGAATCCTTGAAAAATAAATCCATACATTAGTTACGTCATGTTAGGTGTTGCCGCTCGCTGATTAGGGAAGATATAATAAGGGTACGGAGATGCATGTCCAACAATAAACCTATGGACTGCATCGAACTTATCCTGACCAGCCCTGACCTGGCGGAAAATTTTCTGGCATTAGAGTATAGGACCTGTCCCCCGGATTCTTCATCCATCCAGATCAGGCGCTTTCCGACAACTGCTGCAGCTAGGGCTTATGATAACGTGATACCATTGCCCACATTAAGATGGTCCTTACTCGAGGCGGTTGATTGACTATGTCATGATTCCCAGCCCCGGCAGGAAATAGAATCCACCCTAACTACTGACATGCAAAGCGCATTAGCATTATCCAATTATGTTCCGTTCCTGAACAATTTCCACCCTGGGTAACACCTGATAGTCATAGTGGCCATCCTGGCTGCAGCTCGAGGGATCAGGGGGCTGCAGCATTTACCAATATCTCTGTCCCATCTTCTGTTCTACTCCCCTTGGCCCAACAAATCCCTTCGTGTAATGGAATTCCAACTTCCCAGCTTAAAATCCTTTCCTGGAATGTGGCAGGTCTCCAAAGTAAATTGCTGTTACCAGATTGGAATGATTTGATAGAGGAATATCACATCTGTGAATTCCAAGAAACATGGAGCCTAGTTCCACTATATAAGTCTGGTTATACTTGTTTTTTTACTTCTACCGTTCCCGTGGGGAGGGGGCGGCCCTCTGGAGGTCTTATTGTTTGGGCCAAGATCGATATGGCTTGTAAAATCACTGAACATCAATGTGCGAGCCCAGATATCATGTGGCTCTCGATCAAGGGAAGCAGAGGAGGGGAAACCCTTGAGTTGTTTAATGTTTATATAAGGGGGACACCAGGGTGTAAAGTATCAAGTATTGTCTTGTAACTGGAACAGGAGTTATCCAACTGCCCGTCAGATTCATATGTTATGATCGCTGGGGATTTTAATTGTACCTTCGAGCCTTTAAGCTCTGATGATTTGCTGGGGGTTGAGGAAGATGATACCAAGTGGGGTGTCCCATTGTTAAATATACCTCCTATCAAGAAATGGTCCCAGGTAGCAATTCAGATCAGTGCACTCACTTTAGAAATTGGATTAAGGGCTGTAAATGGTAGAACTCCCTCTGACGCTGTAGGGGCTAATACATACAACAGAGTGTCTTGTCCCTCTCGAATTGATTATATATTAGTTGACATTAGACTTTGGAGAACCATATTAGATATGGAAGTGGTTCCTTCTGCTGATAGTGATCATAACATATTAAGTCTGATTATGGAAACCCCCTGGGCTCCTTCTTTCCCCCCAGACTAGGGTGTAGGCTCCCTTATGATGACAAAAGAACTGGTCCCTTCAAATTGCAGAAGGTACCTTAAATGGCCTAGAGTTGCTGCACAAGAATCCCAAATGGTTGAGATTAGGCATGCTCTCAGTGAAAATACACTCAAACTGCGGGAGGTCCTTAGCGAAACGGATGGATTGTCAAAGATCCCAGAATTATATGAAAGAATGATAGCTCAGATGGGGTCTTTTTTTATTATAGTGAACCATGTTGGTAAATCAGGCGTATGCCGTAAAAAATCGCCAGACTTGGTTCAATGGGGATTGTAGACAGAAGAAAAAGGCCTTGATTTTAGCAATAAAAAGCAGAAATTGTTCCTTAGTAAGAGAAACCAGAAAGGACTACAAAACTGCTGTTATCCATGCAAAGTTTGAGTGGGATGAGACTCACTGGCAGAACCTAAAGGATGCAAGTGTAGCCAGGGATCCCAATCTCTTTTGGAACATGGTTAGGCGGTCAGGTAATAAAGACCCTGACTTAATTCCTAATCATATTACAAATCAGGACTGGTATAATCATTTTGGGAAACTTTATTCTGGGTCTAATCCAACTTGCCAAGATGGTTTAGTTGACCTCTTAAGTGCCTGTCCCATTTTGAATGCTACTGACATTTTCATTCCAGAAGAAGTAGAGGCGGCCATAAGGAAAATAGTTCCAGCAAAAGCCTCGGGACCTGATGGCCTCCCATGAGATCTTTTTCTTGCAGATCCCCCCAAATGGCCAAACTATATTACGCTTTTAATGAATTCTATTGTGAAGGGTAGTGCAGTGCCTGACTCATGTAAAGGTGCTGAGGTGGTACCCATTTTTAAAAAAGGTGCAAGGGATGACCCTGCCAACTACCGCCCAATCAGTTTGATTGATGCTATGCAGAAAGTAGTTGGCAGGGTGTTGTTACAGAGAATTCATCACTGGGTAGATGATGAGAATATCCTCTCCCAGTATCAAGCGGGATTCCGGGCCTGCACAGGGATGGTGGATCAAGCATTTAGATTGCTTTTAATTTACTGGAAGGTTGTTGTAATTGGCAAGGGCAGTCTTTATTTGGCCTTTATTGACCTAAAGACTGCCTTTGACCTGGTCCCCCGTGAGCAGTTGTGGCATCTACTAGATGATATGGGGATCCCACCGATGGTTCTGAATCTCTTGATTCGTCTCCACGAGGGCAATTATGCCCCAGTGAGGTGGGGGTCCCAAGACCAGAAGACAGATAGGATCCCTGTAAATAGAGGAGTACGCCAGGGTTGTGTCATGGCGCCCACCCTGTTCTCCTTATATATGAACGGGGTGGTTAGCTTTCTCAAAGAATTTCCATCTGATGCCCCTGCCCTGGTAGGAGATAGGGTCCCTACTCTGCTCTTCACAGACGACACACTCCTTATGTCTAAGACTCCGGCTGGGCTACAAAAGCTCCTAGATAGATTCCATCTTTTTTGTGAGTCTAGGGGGCTGATTGTTAACACCTCCAAAACAAAACTTATGGCGTTTAACCCCTATAGGCCATATAGAGGTAATTTTACTTTAGATGGAACCCGCTTAGAGCGAGTCACAATGTTTGATTATCTAGGCATTCGGCTCACTGAGAAAATGCATTGGAGGCACCACATCGACAAAATGCTTTTGAGCCACAAACGTGCGGCAGGAGCATTAGCTAGAGAACATCGCTCCTCACAGAGCAGACCTGTGGCTCCTGCTCTTACGATCTATGCAGCTAAAGCAGTTAGTTCAGCCCTTTATGGTGCCGAATTATGGGGTTTCGACAATGTAGATGGAATTAGCAGATCTGGACATACATTTTTAAGAGATCTAGTGATGCTTCCCTGCAATGTACCACTAAAACCCCTGATGAGCGACATGGGCAGGCGTTCTTTTAGAGACATAGCCAGGCTGCGGCCCTTGTTATTCTGGGCCCGCCTGCGACGGACTCCTGAGCTTGCCAGCTACGCCTCCGCGCTCACAGAATTGATGGCCTTAGATGGCAACCAAAGAATTAGTTGGCTGCTTAATCTCAAAAAAACACTTTTTGCGCTTGGCCTCAAGGAGTCGTGGGATACCCAAACCCCACCTGGTAAGACTGAGCTCAAAAAGCGATATTGGGCATGGGTTGATGCCCAAGAGCTTAGCAACTTGAGATTAGGAAGACTTACAGAAGAATTTTATCTTCACAAGCAGCGTATACTTTTAGGACCATATTTAGACTTTATCCAGTCGCCACGGGATAGGGCACTTTACATACAGTTTAGGGTGGGTTCACTCCCGGTACGAGAGTTAACTGTAAAGTGGAGCGTCCCACATCAGACAGCAGCGTATTGTCCCTGCTGTAAGGCGCCAACTGAGAGTGTGGCCCACCTTATATTTGCTTGCCCTGCCTATAAGAGGGCTAGAACAAGATGGCTTAAACCCATCTGCAACCAATTGGGCACCCATAAATATAGTGCTGCTTTGCGCATTCTGAAGTCGGATGCAAGGACCCTCTTTGCCTGTGGCGTGGCCAAGTACCTTGGCCGTGTTTGGATAGTAAGGTTTAAATTCTTACGTGAGACACTTCAATGAATTATCATGTTTTTATATTATTTTTATCTTGAGGTCAATTGGTCTGTTTATTTTTATTGCACTGTCACTTTATATAATATTATGCATGTATGTTGGAATCGAATTAAGTCTATTGTTGTATCAAGTTTTTATCTGTAATATTATTGTGTTTATGGATTTGCATATTTTTTTAACTGTTATCAGATAACTCGTATTTTTATTGATGATTGTATGAATGTTATTGCTTTTAAGATACTTGTTATCGAATAAAGCTATCTTTGACTTGACCACCTCTATGTGGCCTTCATTGATTTGAAGGCCGCATTTAATTTAGTCCTTTGGACACGCCTGTGGGAAGTTCTCAGAAAATATACTATCCATGAAGATCTTTTATATATCTTAATAAAACTGCATACAGATACCTATGCCCAATTCAGGTGGAACAGCCATGGGGATCTTACCAATAGGATTCCCATTAATTGTGGGATCAGATGGGTGTGTATTAGCCCCCACCTTGTTTTGTCTGTATATCAATGGATTGGTGGGGTGGATGAACAGTTGCAAACATGATGCCCCAAAAATAGCAAACATCAACACTCCAGTGTTGATGTTTGCTGATAACACCTTACTCATGTCACACACCCCTATGGGCCTGCAAGTTTTGTTGGGGACATTTCATACGTTTTATGAGAATAGAAGTCTCAAAATGAATGCTGGAAAAACAAAGTTTATGGCTTGAAACCCACATCGCTCATTTAAAAACAAAATTGTGGTGGATGGGACTCCGATTGAGAGGATTCAGAGTTTTGACTATATAGGTTTTAGACTCTCTAAAAAAAACTATCTTGGAGGCACAGACTCGAAAGGAACAAATCACTGCTGCAGCATAGATCCGCAGCTATTTAAAAAAAGTACAGACATACTTCCAGTAGGGCGATATCACCGGTGCTTGAGGTTTACAGAGCAGTAGCCCTAGGTGGGGGCTCTATATGGGTCGGAACTCTGGGGACATAGTGATATTAGCTTGTTAAAAGGAATGGAAAACAAATTCTTAAGGTCACTACTTAACTTACCAAGTAGCACCCCAATGCTACCACTAAGGTGGGACCTGAACATTCAGTGGGTTGACCATATCGCCCACGTAAGACTCCTAAAGTATTGGATTAGATTATGGACAACACCTGAGCTGGAATCCTATAGAATGGCTGTGAGAAGTTGGCCTGGTATATGATGTCCACTAGTTAAAGTGGGCACCTTGCACCAGTCCAAACAACCCTTTAGGTGATTTAAGAGGTCAAAGATAACATTAGAAAGCTATCCAAGTGGTAGCTGTGGAGAGCAGCCTTCAGGCTTAGTCTTGAAGGAATGTTAAGCAGCTTGTTTTACCAGAATGCAACCTTATTGTATTGGTTAAATGAAAGGAGAACCACACAGTAGTTATAAGAATATATATTTATTATTATAACACCTTAAATACCTCACAGTATCTACTACACGCAGATAAACACAAAACACACAATACTGTAGCACAGAAACAATCGCAAGTAGCACTAATACACAGTGGGCTCCCGGGGGAGACCAAACCATATACTAAAATAGTGGTATAAGAACCACGACTCGAGTCAAGACGGTGTCTAGAGAGTAGAGAATCGCTGAGACCCCAAGGAACCACCCAAGGTGAGTAAGTAGGGACCCCATGGAGGACGGGTGCAGTGTGAGAACACAACTGCGTGCTACTTACAATTCAATGGGAGAGTCGCAGTTGCAATTTTAAAGTTTAAGGACCCTTCCCAGTGGATTACCAGGAAACCCTTTGGAACATAGAAGGTTGGAGAGCCACCCCACCCGTGGATTCCGAAGTACCAGAGTTACCTATCCCAGAGGAGCCGGGTGCATAGGGCTGAAGTGGCGTCGGAAACTGCAGTCGTTCTCAATGGGAGCCTTCAAAGAAATGCCACTGCTGGAAAGAAGAAAAGTGTCCGGTGGAATCTGCAGGTGGATTCTTGATGGAAGGAACCTGAAAGCAGAGGGGACAGAGTCTAGACCACTCAAGAGTGACCAGGGGCTCGGTAGACGAATGCCCACCGATGTCGGGTGCTTCAGGTGCGAAGGAGGCCTAGACTCTACAGTTGCAGGGACCAGGAGATGTCGAGGACGACCAGGAGCCGGATACGAGCTGTCCCATGAAGGATGTTGAGTGCTGAGGGGTCGCTGTCCAGCGAGAGCACCAACATACCTTGGCAACGGCAACCCACGAAGAAGGTCAAGAAGGGTTACGGTCAGGGCCAGCAAGGACCAGAGGACTCGCCACAGCAAGGGGAGTCAGGGCAGGCCTGGAGCAACCAGGGGAGCCAAAGAAAATCAGGATTGTCCCTCAAATGGACCCACAGGGCGTAGGCACAGGAGTCGCGAGGGGACCTCTAGCAGTTTCACTAAACAACAGCTTGCAGGGCACAGAGTGCGAGGAGGCCAAAGTCCTTGGTACGAAATGTGCGCAGAGGTTGGGGCTATCGACAGCCCAATGCACGAAGTTGGAGAACACCAACAAGCATATACACTTGCAAATGTACGTGGTGCACAGGGGTTCAAGTTATGCAATCCCCACGAGGCATACTGGCCTCAAACTTGGTGAGAGAGCAGCGCAACCTCAAGGAACGTAGGAACCCACCTCCTGTGTTGCTGGAGTCTTCAGAGTCCGCAGGAGCTCAGGATCAGCAGGCTGGTCAGTTGCCTTATGGTGCCTGCGAATGCAGGAGAGTGACTCCTTCAACCCCAAGGGAGATACTTCAGTTGCCCTTGATGCTCCACAGGTCCTGCATGGAGCCTGTATGGTGAACGGGCACAGACAATGCTTTGGACAGAGAGGGAGACGAAGTCGGGCCCAGTCGAAGTCCAGCGAATTCCAGAGTGTCCAGACGGCCGAAGGTCAGTGGTTTCTTGTTCAGAATCTTGTCCACGTCGAATCTAGGGTCCTACAGCCAGGTAAGCCCTTTTGTACCCACGGGAGAGGGTTGGACAGATTCAGGGGACCCTCCCAGGGGAGGGTCAGGACAGGGGGGTGGTTACACCCATGTCCTTTGTCCAGTTTCCCCCCAGAGTAGGAGCCAACGGCTCCCAGAACTGGTTTGAGCTGGACTATGCACAGGGACACCAAATGTGCCCCTCCTGCAGACTTTCAGGCACTTTGGAAGTGCACCCATCCAGCTCCAATACACTAAATCCTGTCTGGGAGGTGGTCACACCTCCCTGTGACAGGATGCCTATTGTGCTGCCTTCCTCTGCTCGAGCTTGGCTCAGCAGCAGGGGGCAGAAATGTTTCTCTGGTCGGCAGCAACCATTTTGTGCTGTCCGGGTCGAGAAGGCTGGTACCGGGAAGACCAGAGACCCACGAAGCTTCCTTCAGAAGGGTGGAATCATACCTCCCACACAGGTTACTGGTGTGGAGGTATGATTCCAAGGTGTTTGATACCAAACACGACATGTTTTGTTTCAGCCGTTTTCGAGATAGCATTTACCACGAGGATATAATACACCTCTACCAATATGTCTGGCTGTGTCTCAGACAACCCGGGAGAATGGGCTCAGAAGGCTGCAGAGGGGCACTGCTCATTCAGGGGCACCCTCTCACGTAATACCTAGCACCCTGCCTTCAGGATTGTTAAGGCCTGCTATAGGGGTGACTTATAGGTTTTAAGTGTAGTGACCTATAGATATAGTAAACCTATATCAAATGTAAGTGGTGCAGGCACCAGCTTACACAGGCTGCAATGGCAGACCTGTAGTTCCATTTTGTATGGCCTCTCATGGGTGGCATAATACATGCTTCAGCCCATAGGAGGCCTCTGGGGTACCTATGCCCTTGGTACATGTGTACCATATACTAGGGACTTATAAGGGTACCCCAGTATCCAATCAGGAGTGTACCTAGAGTACATGTCAATACATTTCAGGGAGAAAGCATATAGACTTGGGTCCTGATTAGCAGGATCCCAGTCAGACTAGTCAAAAACAGTGTAACATCAAGCAAAAAGTGGGGGTAACCATAAGAGGCAGATCCTACTTACCTACAAAAACCCCTGCCCCAAACGTAAGGAGATTAGACTAACCTTGCCCAGTTGAGTCTTCATTTTCTAAGTGGAAATATCTGGAAAGTCCATCTGCATTGGCATGGTTACTCCCAGGTCTATGTTCCACTGTATAGTCCATCCCCTGTAGGGAAATGGACCACCTCCAAAGTTTGGGGTTTTCACCCTTCATCTGTTTTAGCCATAAGAGGGGCTTATGGTCTGTCTGAACAATGAAGTGAGTGCCAAACAAGTATGGCCTCAGCTTCCTCAGAGCTCAAGCCACAGCAAAGGCTTTCCTCTCAATAGCTGACCAACGTTTCTCTCTTGGGGTCAAACTTCTGCTAATAAAAGCTACTGGTTGAGCCTGACCCTCTGCATTAAGTTGTGACAACATAGCCCCTACCCCCCAACTCAGATGCATCTGTTTGGGCAATGAATTGTTTGGAATAGTCAGGACTCTGCAGAATGGGAGCAGTGCACATGGCCTGCTTGAGATCATCAAATGCCTTCTGACAGCTAAATGTCCACTGAACTTTCTTGGGAATTCTTTTGATGTATGATGACTCAAGGGAGTTACTATAGACCCATATTCTTTTACCAATCTTCTGTAGTACCCAGTCAGGCCCAAGAAAGCTCTGACCTGAGTCTGGGTAGTGGGAGCAACCCAGTCCATGATGGTCTGGATTTTGCTCTGCAATGGTTGAACCTGGCCTCCACCCACAAGGTGGCCCGGGCACACAACCTTACTCTGCCCTATGTGGCACTTGGTGGCCTTGATAGTGAGGCCTGCTTTCTGCAGGGCCTCCAAAACATTCTTCAGGTGGACCAGGTGATCCTCCTAGGTGTAACGAAAGACAGCTATATCATCAAGATATGCTGCACTATAGGCTTCCAGGCCTGTAAGGACTTTGTTCACCAACCTTTGGAATGTGGCAGGTGCATTCTTAAAGCCAAAGGGCATTACAATAAATTTATAATGCCCACTAGGGGTTGAAAATACTGGTTTTGGTTTGGCATCCTCAGCTAGTCTGATTTGCCTATATACAGCAGTAAGGTCAAATGTGCTCAAGAACTTGGCTGAGGCCAAAGTATCAATGAGTTCATCTGCCCTAGGAATAGGGTGAGCATCAGTCCTAGTGACTGCATTGAGTCCCCTGTAGTCCACACAAAACCTAATTTCTCTCTTACCACCCTGGGTATGAGGTTTGGGTACCAGGACCACTGGACTAGCCCAAGGGCTATCTGAGGGTTCAATCACTCCCAATTCCAGCATCTTTTAGACCTCAGTCCTGATGCAATCTCTGACATGGTCAGGCTGCCTGTAAATCTTATTTTTAACAGGTAGACTCTGACCTATGTCCACTTCATGGGTACACCAAGTGGTCTGACTAGGAGTCAAAGAGAACATGTGCCTGTATTGATTGAGGACCTTCCTGCAATCAATCTGCTGTTGCTCAGTGAGGCTACCTGCCAAGGCTACACCATCAACTGAGCCATCATCAGGGTCTGTGAGAGGAGGTCAGTGTTATGAATGGAAAGAGTTTATCAGCACTCTCTTCTGTTTCATGAAACCTCTGGGTGTTTATTGTGCTAACTTTATGATTGACTGTATGATTGTGCAACGTTTCTTATCAAATCTCATATAAGATTTGAAAGTCTTATTTGGCTCTCAGTAAAAGATTCTGATGGTTTATTGGCACAATATATGGTAAAACTAGAAAGAATAACTGTCTGCATAAATTATTGTTGAAACTGGCAGAATACACGCTGCATTGTAAATCACCAGAAAGAAAGAAACACGTTATGCTAACCAGCTCCTAAAATGTGCCTGCGCATCCACACGTGAATAACTGGGTGGAGATCTCCATCAGGCATAAACCGTACATGTGCCAACCGTTTACACGTGCGTTCTAGTAAAGACAAGCGGTGCGCAAGGGTATTTAAACCGCGCTCGCTCGTTCAAACGCGCTTCGCTCCCGTCACTGGTACTCACCCGTCTCCAGACCTGCTCCTGCATCCAGTCATCTTCCGGCTCCCTCGAGGAAGGTGTTGCGGTTTTCTGGTGTTCCCCTGAAGCGATTCCTCCGGCGCCTCTTCCGGTGACCTGCAAATAGAAAAAGAAAGGATTTAGAATCTGTTGCCTAGCAACGCAAAGAAACATTTTTGGTAACATTCTTTGAAGGCTTCAAACTCGGCGGTAAGACTGTTTATTACTTCCCGGATTATTTCAAAGACAGTAGAAGGGTGCTTGGAATCGGAAGCACTTTAGAACAAGAACTCTGCAGACTATTTGGGTATTCTTTTAAAAGACAATAAGTCACATTTGTAAAAGCCTGTTCTTGAATATATTTAACGAGTGTTACTTGTTAACTTGTGATAAGCAACCAAGAATAGGAGCATCGGATACTATTTGTAAACCACAATTAATAGTGGACTAATCTGCGTATTATTTGGTCACAATTAAGAAGGATTGTTAGAGCCATTATACATGCAATTGTATGTTGTGTCTTCTTTTGTTTTGTTATATTTTTAGTTAATGGAACGTTTGGCGCCTATTACAAGGCACGCAAAGGTGTGTTGAAATCCTTGTTACATGTAATGTTAGTGAAGTCATGGTCAGAAGAATACGTTGTTCTGAAGTCAGCTTCTATTGTGTGTTCTAGATTATAATACCGAAGAAATTGAATAAGACAGCTCATATTGAAGTTAAAACAATCGAAAAAGTCAACATAGATGAAACCGGGTAGGGATCTATAAAGATGTTATAATACGCATAGATTTAAAAACGTAATAAGACTGAATGTATGAGTAATTCAGTTGTTATTTCTCACATAGTTGAAGCCGGACACTCATTACCCAGGAGATCATCCAGAGTTCAGAACATTCTTTACCCCGTCCCACTTGAGAGACATTCCAAGAACTCCGCACAGAACAGGACGGAATCCAATCTCTGTTTTTTCTTGTCTCTCACTCCCATCCCCCTTCCCCCGGGGAGTTATTGGGTTGGCAAACGTGCATCTTCATTGCCATTCTAGTAATTCCCAGAGGGATTCAGGAACAATCCTCATCAGGGGAGGAACAAACTGGAGTACAGGTGAGTGACTAACATAACAGAAAGCGAAGCCAATACTCCAATTATTGTTCCTTTCCTGATCATGGTAATTATGGAGTTTGACCAAGACAAGTTGGATTCGTCCCAAGTAACAGAATTAATTCATAAATTATCAGAAGAAATGCAACACCATAGGCAGGAGAATCATGCACTTAGACAAGAAGTACTTTGAACAAAATCAGAATTTACTAGTTGGAGGGATCCTAAACTATCAGACACTCGACCTATTCTTGCCCCGCCCAGATTCAGTT
The DNA here is from genome assembly GCA_963921515.1 of Calotriton arnoldi. Lineage (NCBI taxonomy): Eukaryota > Metazoa > Chordata > Amphibia > Caudata > Salamandridae > Calotriton > Calotriton arnoldi. The sequence continues at coordinate 207,318 of CAWUFW010016875.1, forward strand.
TACCTACCTACTCTTCTCCAACTTCCTCTTCTCCACAAACTGATCAAAACCTTCAGGTTACGGTGATTTCGCCAAGTCCGGTCCCTTTGGCAAATCCTGAGCGCTTTATGGGAGATGGTAATCATTTCGCGTCTTTCATGAGTCAATGTCAATTGCACTTTTTGTGTAAGCCACAGATTTTTACCACTGACACCACTAAAGTTGCTTTCATCATTTCATATTTAGGAGGAGTAGCTGCCAACTGGGCCATGCCGTTGGTTGATACTAATGACCCTCTTCTTCACGATTTGGTTGCCTTTAAGGCGGCCATGTCACGTCTTTTTGCAAAACATGTTTTTATTTAGGCTTCTGATAATGAGTTATTAAACCTGCGTCAGGGATCTAAAGATTTAATAACTTATATAACAAGTTTTAACAGACTCCTTTCCGAAACTCACTGGCCCGAAGATAAAAGAATCTCATTATTCTATCGGGGTCTTAGAGATGAGTTGAAAGACTCTTTGGCCCACATCGTAGATCTGTCAGATGATTATGCCGACTTTCTAGACCTCGTGGTCAAGCTAGACCATAGGCTAGGAGAAAAAGAGTGAAAAACCCAGAGGAGAGGCAAGAGTACTAATTTTCAAAACAGATAAAAAGGAGGTTGAGGATAAACACAATAGAGTAGAACCAATGCAAATTGGAGGAATAAAAGGGCCATTGTCCCCAGAAGAAAAAGGTAGACGATGCAAGGGAAACTTGTGTTTGTATTGTGGCAAACCCGGTCACTTTGCTAAGGATTGTCCAGTCAAACCTAAGAAGAAGGCTATTGCCCTTACTGATGAAATTGACTTCTGAGTCGGAAAACTAAACCTCTCGAAGGGTTACGAGGTCGTCCCTTCGAGAAAAGACAAAATACAGATCTCACAATACGCCACCAATGTAACCAATCTCATTCCGAAACACATGACAATTAGAATAACATTCATTATCTCTGCTCACCAAAGACATAGTCTGGCAGTACTGATTGATTCTGGCGCAACTGGCAACTTTTTTGATTTGGAATTAGCTAGAAAGTTGGGAATAACACAAGTCCCAAAATCAGAACCTGAACCCGTCAGAGCTGTTGATGGGTCGGCTCTTTCGTCTGGGTTGATAAAATTTCACACTGCTCCATTGACTTTGGTGGGCGAGAATGGACATACAGAGGAAACTGTTTTTGATTTAATAGACACACCTACCTTCGGGGTAATACTCGGGGTACCTTGGCTACAGCTACACAATCCTAAAATAGACTGGATTAAAAGAACTGTCACTCTAGACTCCTCTTATTGTAGAATCCATTGTTATAAAGAAACTCAGGACCCAATTGTCCCATTATTCTGTTCAGTCCTTCAAAATGAAGTTCCTCAATTGCCTAAAGAATACCAAGAATTCGCTGACGTTTTTGATCCGGTCCAAGCCACCCAATTACCACTACACATGGTGTACGATTGTAGAATAGACTTGATTCCAGGTGCAGTCTTACCCTGTAGCAGGATTTATGCATTTTAACAGAACCTGAAACCCAGTACTTATAAAAACTTATCTGGACGAATTGTTAGAAATTGGTTTTATAAGACATTCAACATCTCCTGTCTCATCGCCACTTTTTTTTGTAGCCAAAAAGTCAGGCGATCTCAGGGCTTGCATCGATTATCGTGCAATTAACAAAGTAATCATTAAAAATCGTTATCCGTTGCCCTTAATTCCTGTTCTGCTAAATCAGATCAAGGGGTCTACCATCTATACCAAACTAGACTTACGGGGGGCATATCATCTTATTCGTATCAAGGAAGTGTTATGTTTCATATAGAGGCCCTAATATAGATGCGTTCATATATGCCGTATATGGTCATATTCGCATATGCCCTATTATGGTCATAAACGTATATGCCCTATTTTGGTCATAATCGTCTATGCCCTATTATAGTCATGATCTCCTATGCCCTAATATAGGCATGATCGTTCACCTACATTAGTTCCCTAGAGTACACAACGAGCTCTGAGGGTTGAACGTTATCTAGTCTGTGGCTAGAACACTGCAGGGTTTTTCCCGAACACAGGCCTACAATGTACTCGTAAATTATGCATGAGCATTCACCAGCTACATCTCCCGCATAATATGTATGTACAAAGTTCACGCCTGACGTCTTCCTCATGTCTAACAAAGACCAATACAAACCATACTGAGGGACGAGACACTTTAGGGTATAAATACACCACATCTTACCTCGGTGAGATAGAGGGAACCGAGACTTCCATGCTGACACACTGACCAGAGACACTGAGGCTCCTGCATGCAGTCGCTCCAGCTGACAGCGGTCTAACACAGCCCTTGCGGGGTGTCCAACTCGAGACCAGGACGGGGTCCCACACTCTCTCTATTCAGGTAATGGGGTTCGACTAAATCCTAGAAGGATTCTTGGCTCTTAGGCTTTTAGACCTACACATATGCTAGGTACACTCAGGTACATCTAGTTAGGCTTCGTAGGAGTACGCACACTTTTCATAATGCTTTTTATATTCTTGTATGTATTCATGATTATTGCAATATTGTAGAACTGTTCTATCCCTTCGCTTTTTCGTACTGCTGATAATATATCTCTGCTATTGTCTGCTGGTTGCTGCAGCACATATATTTTACACTAGAATAACAACTGTTCAATAAATACTTATTGAAACGCCCAGACTGTTTATTCTGTGTAACTCTCTGAGACAAACCGAATAAGTAAGCACGAGTGACTGAGCGAAAAGTACTACATTGTTTCCACGATTCTGAGGAATCCGGGTTGTCATGATCTAAGGTTGCCAGAAACTAATCTCTCCCCGATAAGAGGAGATTCTAGTGGCACTGTGAGCTAGCTAATGCAAATCCGGCTAACATACGCGGTGGGGGTGCACAGAATCAGTCTAACACCAAGCCCACGGTTTATGTTATCCAAACGCGCAGGTCCTGCAGGGGTACTATAGGAACTACACGACATGGCGCCGCCAACGTTGGTTGGGTACTTATTTAACAGTAGAATCTGAGTAGTTAAGTCGTGCTATTCTCAGAGAACCTACTCTCAAAACGCCAGAGACGTCTGGAGTGGGTGGGCACAAACTCCGCCACAGCGGAGTAGGCGAGATATCCTATTTATCGGCTGTTGGTTAATCAAGCTTGAAGGACTTTTAGTTCCTAAATTGTGCATAAAACCTTTAACTAAGGTCTCTTGGAAAAGCTTTTCTTTTCAAAATGACTCAGAGCGATGAAGAAAGAGTAGATCTGCATCTCTCAGCCGGAGAACCACCCGAAAATGCAATTGAAATTGCACCTAAATTCAGACATACGCTCACCATGAAACTATTAAAAAATGGTTTACCACCAAGGGGTGGCGTAGTAGATCTCGTGATTGAGGCACACAAATCAAATAAAACAGAGGTATTCTATTCATGGGTTACATTCCCAGCAGCAGATGCTGTAACAAAGACATTTCACTACTACATAGAAGGAGATGCACCAGAGGAATACTGTCCAGTCGATGACATAGAGATTCCACTCGCGTACCAGGAACACTTATACTGGTTTAAAGGCGCCCTACCCCACTTAAGAGCAAGAGAAAGACTAGGCCCGCTCGGAGGAGACTGGGCCACATGGCCAATACTAGCGGCTTACACCCCGCATCCTGACATTGGAACAATGCCACAGCCAGAATTACTCGTACAACACAGAGATTTAATTAAAATCTACAGAAACCTGACACAATTCGTCATGAGGACTCTTACAGTTCAACCAACAACAGTTGCAACAAACGGGACCCAATTCCAGGGTACAGCAACTAAAATTACTCCTCAAACATTACACGCGGTATTGGGTAAAATGCCCGCAAAACGCGAACAAATACCATTCTGGATAGCTCAGAAAATAACTCCGCTTCAGGCGGTATTCCCGAATACTACCACCTATGATAAACACAGAATACTAACAATCTGCTTGCCCATGGGGATCACACCACAAATGGAGGACTGCACCTCTTGGGGTTCAGTCTTTGCTGCCATATATACCAGAACACATGGTATCCCGTCATTAGCAGTAGTGCCTGACGTATTGATACAGATACAAAATGAGTTCGGAGCAGACTTAACTTAGGGATGAAGTTACTAATTAACTTTGACCAGGTATCAGTCATAATACTAGCTAATATTAAAGGGGAAGCTGCTTCAGTGGCGATCCGCCAACGCCTAAGGGAGTTCAGTCCAGTGGATCAACAACACGAACTGCCCAAAATAATTGAAACTGCATATGCAGAACTAGGCAGAGACAGTCTAGGTGGGAAAGCATTAAAACCACAACTGGTGGGCAGTCCTGAAAAGGACACTACAAAGCAGACACCTACTTCTTCTAAAAAGAAGTGGGAAAATAAAAAACAACAAGTCTAAAGACCGCAGATCTCAATCCAGAGGTAGATCTCCTCAACAAGAGCCCTCTGAAAGGAGGTATAACCTCAGGAATAGGGATAATATTAAAAAACCTGACGGGTATCGGGATACTGATACTCGTTCCTCTCGTTCCTTTCAAGGTTCATCAAAAAACTCAGAGAGGGAAGGACTGTCAGAGGAGCGTACAAAGTCCAGAGACACGCAACGCGCTGCGGACTACGCACCTAAAAAAGATCAACAAAAACAAAAACCTCAGTCCAAAAAGAAGGTTGCAGGTCTCAAGATCAGACATGCCCAGAATTCTGAGGACACAGCTTCTGAACGGGGAATGGGCTCTGATGATGCTAGACAGCGCGGCAGAAGTAACAATAGCTTGCCAGAACCTGAAGGAATTTCTGGTGACAGCGGAGTTGAGTGAGTATATCACGGTGGAAACACCTGATACTCTGGTAAGTGTCCCACATAAGTTACATGAGAACACTCCGGATGGAGGGGGACAAGCCCAGGAAAGTTAAGGGTCTATTTTGGAAAAATCTGTCATCTGGATATGACATCCTATTAGCAGAGCAAGACTGGCCGCCAGCATTCGTCATGGAGTGCCCTGAGGTAGAAAAGGTAATTTTTCCAGCATTTTCCGACCTCGTTCCCATTGACATAAAACATGCATATGCGCAGGAGTGGGCGGTTGCCCTAGCTCCAGCATTGTACAAAAATCATGTTGGTTGGGATGAGGATTCAAACCACCACGTGATCCCGTTGAAAGTTTTCCCAAATGCCCAAAGGCAATATCCTATAAAGCAGGAAGCTAAAAAACAATTCAGGGAGATCCTAGATCAACTTGAATACCAGGGGGTGATAGAAAATTGCACTTCACCTATGAACAATCCTTTGTTTCCCGTATCAAAACCTGACAACACATCGGTTAGTTTTAGATTACAGACATTTAAACACCTGCACAAAGACATTTGCAGTTCAAAATGAACATAGTGCTGCATTAATGAATAACATTGTGCGACAAAAATACAAAACACTTGATATCTCAAATGGATTTTTCTTCCAAAATATAGCGCCTGAAAGCAGGTATCTGACCGCATTCTCAGTGCTAGGGTCACAACGGCAATTTTGTCGACTCCCCCAAAGGTATAAGAATAGCCCGGGGTTGTTTTCAGCAAGGGTAACAGAGTTACTCCAAAATTTGGATGAAGAAGCATTGTCCTATGTGGATGATATTTATCTAACGGACGATGACTTACTGAGGCACTTGACCAGGGTGAGCACCATTATTATGGGATGCGCCTCTGAGGGCTATAAATTTAATTTTAAAAAAATCAAAAATTGCCCATCTCAAAGTCCTATTTGTAGGGTATGAGCTGTCAAGTGAAGGGAAAAGCTTAGCAGCTAACTTTTTAGAAAAGTGTGCGCTGCTCCAACCTCCAAAATCATTAAAGAATTTACAATCAATTCTGGGATTCCTAAATTTTGGTCGAACATACATTTTGGATTATGCAGAAAGAGTAAAACCTTTCTACGGCTTAATAAAACCTGATTTTTCAGTCAGACAATGGGTACGCAACTTAGTGATCCGAGTAATAGCGGGTCAATGCGGGTACACTTATTTATCTTTCAATGAAGGCGAAACAGTACCAATCGCATACAAATCACACCTGTACACAAACTCAGAGATGCGTTTTACTTCAACAGAAAAATCCTGACAGCAGTGCAGACCGCTGTAGCAAGAGAAAGCGCTCTGGCTCAGGGAAAGCGCATAATAGTCGTGACCCCAGTACCAGCCTTAGAGGCTGTTACAAAGGCTAGCATTCCAAATGCGAAAGCCTTACATCCCAGATGGATACAATGGGCTAATTCTCTTACTGCAACGGATGTTGAATACAGATTTGATCCAAGTTTAAAAACACAAGCATTTCTGCAATACGAACAAGAATATCCTCTACCAAATGAGATTTTGCCTCTAGATCAGTTTGAATACATTATTTACACTGACTGATCTGCTCAACCAGCCATAGGGAGTAAGCAAGCTTACAGCGCGGCGTGTGCAATCGTTAAAGGTCGCATGCGCAATGGAAAGTTCCATCCCAGTAGCACTAAAACGCAATCTCTAGGAGACTGCACGGCTCAGTTGGCAGAATTAAAAGCACTGATACTGGCACTTGTAAATACGGAACACTAATTCCCCACACTAATTGTGTGTGATTCCTTTTACTGTGTACAGTCGTACAATGAATATTTACATCATTGGGAACAAAACGGGTTTAAAGACGCAAAAGGTGGCACAATTAAGCATTAAATGCTATGGGAACAGGTAGTGGAGTTGAGAAATGAACTACCAAGGGCTCACGTGATACACACACTGAGTCATCAGTGTGATGGCGTTCACATTGAAGGGAATTCATTGGCTGATGAAGCCGCAAAGGGGGCTGTACGCACAGCGTCCGTAGCTGCAATCACTCATTCAAAAACGAGAATAGACTGTGAGATTTTGGTAGCTGTCAATGCTTCACGCAAAGGCAGCGCAGCAGTACCAAAGAAATTTCCACTCAAGTACTCCTACAAGTTAGATGCACAAAACATTCCATATGCTCAGATTCCTGGAGTGGGGGATAGAGTAATACCAAATATGGATCGTAGGCAAGGCTTAATTCTAGCAGCACACGAGGGTTTGGGCTCTGCGCATACAGGCGTTACAGCGACTATTTCTTTACTGAAACAGCGCTACTGGTGGCCAGGGTTAACAAAGCAGACCAAAGACTATGTCTTAAAGTGCGACATCTGCCAGAAGATGAAGGGCTCCACCGTAACACGCCCAGCGCAGACACCATTACTAAAATCAGACGGACCTCTCGCATGTGTATATTTGGACCACTGCGGACCCCTACTATCGGATGGGGCCAAGAAATATATAATGGTTGCAGTGGATTCCTGCTCTAGATTCCTACGGGTTTGGCCTCAGCGCTGTGCTGACGCTCAAACTGTTATAAAAGATTTGCGAGTCTTTATTAGCACATACGCAGTTGGCACGTTACATTCTGACTGTGGCCCGGGGTTTAGCTCTCGGGCTTACAAAGAGGCCAGGGAAGGAATGGGCGTAGCATTGCGGTACTCCTCTCCGTACCACCCTGAGGGAAATTCTGTTGTGGAGAGGAAAAACCGGGACTTAAAGCAATCTTTAACAGCTAGGGTATTAGGCAAAGGAGGTAGATGGGTCGATCACCTTTATGGGGTCCAACGAGCAATAAACAATCAGCCAAGAAGCTCTCTAGGGGGTGTCACTCCTTACGAGGTCCTATTTGGGACAAGAATGTGGGTACCTGATCTTGATTGTGAAGGCGTAGTGGCGGATGAAAAACCATTTGATATCCATGATCGTTTGGCTGTTTTACAGGATCTAAATGAATCCAGGACACAACAAAGCAACGTCCACTTAAAACAGACCGCCACTGAGGAAGTCAAGGCAGTAATAGCAAGACCTGTCTGGATCCCAAAAGTTGGGGATCTGGTCAGAGAAAAGATTGCAGAAAAGAAAGAATTTGGACCATCCTACAGAACAGCTGTACCGTTCCTACCAATCCAAGGCACGAGAACTGTACTTCTGCCGCCTCTTGCCGGGAAAAAGGAGAAAAGATTTGTCTTGATCGACTTAATCAAACCACACTATGTGGCCGATACTAAACAGTAGGCCTCGTGACTCCACAGTAGCAGACACCCTCCTCTCGCTACAATCCAAGAAGTTCCAACAGAAAGACTCATCACGTTTGAAGAGCCACCTGTACGGAATGAAGGACTAAGCAACAATACTATGGAACTCGTTCCACTTCAACAAGAAGAAAATCAACTTAACAACCAAGTTGCAATCAGACCGACTACAGATGTCTACGTCATCATGCCTTGTCAAGAGCAAAATCCAATTTCAACAAATCCCGATGCAATTCCAACAATTGATCGAACTGCTTCTGGCTATTTCATGAACTTTGATATGTTTTCACTGGATCCAAGCGAGCCGGAAACAATGCCAGCCCAAAAATCACACAAACAGAAACTCATTGACTTTTTGAACTTTTTTAGAAAGACTTACCTGGTGTCACATTGGATAGAACTATGGTATATCACTGGGATTCTATTTTTCCTTTTCTGGCTAGGTTTAATTATAACTTTTAGTATGCTTATTAATGGACGATATCTCCAGCAGAGCTCTACAGCCCAAAGAGTCAATTTGATTTTAAAACCACACCAGTCTTCACATCGTGAACCAAGAGACTTGTCTTCAGTGAATGTTAGACCTGGCATCATTGGTGCGGGTCTCCCTTCCTCTTTTCGCTTCCTATCTTTTATGTTGGCTGGATTTAGATTCTCTGGGCGCTGTGCCACTGCCAATCAGTGCCACAGCGCGAATGCTCCCTGTGTAAAGATAACTGTATGAATTGGGATAACCATAATTGGCTCATTTGGTTTGCCTGTCAGTCCCTAGTATAAGTGCACTGTGTGTGCCCAGGGCTGGTAGATCAAATACTGCTGGTGGGCCTGCAGCGCTGATTTGCGCTACCCACCGAAGCAGCTTTTAAAGTATGTCTGCGTAGCCTGTTCTAATAGCGAGTTACCCGCCATTTCACTGCTTACTATTGTGAGGCTATCCGTTCTCATAGGCCAGAATGGGCAGGCTGAGTAGTACATCCCATAATCCTACCTGCCCCCAGGAACCTGATAGGAAATTCGAATTTGATATGTTTAAGCTCAGGACATTGAGATACATCTTTTAGTAAGGATCATTTGCATAGCCCGTGTTCGAAAATGCCTCTGCTAGAAACGAGGTATTTTCTTGCCTAAGCTTTCCTGTAGGCTTTGCTAGTGTGTGTATTGGCCGTCTGGTTTTGGAGCAGCAGGGCCAGCTGGGTCAGACCTGGCTGGAGAGAGAGATCGGCATTTAGAGTATGGAGAGGGGTGACTCTTTGATCTGAGCAGGGCCGTGCCTGGCAAGGTGAATGATGGCTCCCCTCCCACTGGGCGTCTGATAGCAGACCCCTGATTCTCAAAGGGCAGGATGTCGCCTCGTAAACCAAGTGCTCCCCGACCCCACCGAACTGGTTCTGGCTGGATTCAGTGATTTGTGACTGTAGAGAACAAAGACTTTTTAGGTTTAAAACGCAGCGCTGAAACCTTTTTCAAGTGTGTTCCTTCTGGATGTCAAGACAAAACTCTGTCCGAGTGAACAGAGGAAAGGACTTTGAAACTTTCACCAAGCTTGCTGAAGAAACTACCCGAGGGCCTGAATTGAGAGCGCCTCCTGCTGAAGTCTCAGGGACATTAGACTTCACCCCGTCAGCCGTCTGAATTCCTGTGCTAGGGATTCTACTTGCAGGTGAGGCCTCCGTCGAGTAATCTGGAACCTCTAGTTCTACTGTGAGGAACGCGGACTGGTAACCCTTGTTAACTCTGTGTGTGGGCTGCCGCAGCTAAGAGAGAGCTGCCGCCGCTGAGCGCCCGCCTTAATTTGAACCTTCGGAACCTTCGCTGAACCTGTGTGGGCCGCCGCAGCTAAGGGAGCTGTTGCCGCTGAGTGCCCGCACTTGTCTCAACTTTGCATCCTCGTGATTTGTCCTGTGGGCCGCCTCAGCTAAGAGAGAGCTGCTGCCGCTGTGAGCCCACCACGGAGCTGCACGACGAGAGTCATCGCCACCACCAGCCCGGGCCGCCGCAGCCGCGTGCTGCTGCCGCTGAGAGCCCGCCTGTCCCCGAGTGCCCGGATCATTGTGAGTGCACGTTGCGGACCACTGCAGTCGAGAGTTGTGGTCGCTGGGAGTCCGCCTGTCACCGTCTCCGCTTCTTCGAGAAGCTACGTGCTGTGTCCCCGTCCAACGGCAGGTATCTGGTGCGCAACGGGTCACGTAGACCCAGGCCTTGAACTCAGTCAGTGCCACGTTCTGGTGAATACGTTATTGCCTTTTTAAGTTCCTACTGATTTACGTGCATTGTGACTGGTTAAAACGCTTTTGAGAGTCTCGTGCTAAACCTTAGATAAAGATACTATTTTTCTATACCTACTTGAGTTGTGTCCTTTTGTGGTGTCGTTACTGCCTTATTGTGCATGGTCATAAATGCTTCACACACTGCCTCTGAGATAGGCCTAACTGCTCGTGCTACGTTACCACAGGGTTGAGCAGGGGTTATCAAAGGGGGTAGCCCACTTGCCCTGACTTAGGAAGAAGGGTCCCTATTCGGACAGTGGCGCCAGCCATTGCCAACTAGAGACCCCCATTTCTAACAGTGAACATCACAGCAGTTCCTATACCGGACGGTATAGTATGGGACAAGATTGATTTTGATATATTCAGTCCGACTGAACTTTTAAAGCTTAAATATGTATTTAAAATTTCTTTAAGTGATATCATTACCTCCAGTAAATTGTCTGATGATTGGGACACTGAAACTGTGAATAATTTAATGTCTGATTTAGAAAGAACTGCAGCATTTCCGAACAATGAAATGTTAGAAGGACTTCAGACTATGATACATTGTACTGTTACCAACATTATGGTCATCATTTCTTGCACAAATCTATAACACCTAGAAATGTATTTGAATACCACCAGTGGGAACACTGCCCAACACCTCCAAAAGGTAGTTCGCAAACTTTTGCACAGAAATTCACATACTTTTCAGGGTTCAACACATGTGACCCGAAGTCATTTTATTACAAAGTGGCAACAACATCAGCACAGAAAATTATGTTGACTAACACCAAACAGATTTACTCTGCTTCCTTTATGGCCCAGTTGTCTACACAGGATTTTGACCTATGGAAGGACACTATAGATTTAAAATCAATCTGGGGTTCTAGGGACTGGCAAGTCCAGGGAACAGAAGCGCTTTTTAGAGCTTGTCTCATTCCACAGCAGATAATATTTCTAAATGACACTGTGCAACAGACATCCTGTCTTGGGCTAGCCAAGAACAAGGAAATGAACACACCTGGGCTTCCATCACAGATGGGTGGGGGCAGAATTCAACTACACATGGGGTAGGATTAGATGACATTTTCCAGTACAACAGGTCAGATCCCAATTGGACAGAATGGTTGATTTGGCCCATTAACACAAACACATGTCTTTTTTTTTTTTTTTAAATATATTTTTGTTTTAAATCACACAACACAATTGCATTCAATATCAGAAGACACAAACACATGTCAACATAGATTCCTAGGTAATACCGAGGGGTTTAGTATCAGTAGGCCAGATACACGCTATGTACAGAGACAACACCCAGGGGTAGTGACATCCTACAGTGTTGGGAAGTTGTGCCTTGATTGGCTAGAAACCTCAACACTCACAGAAGTAAAACATCATTTGACATTACTCACACCTGATGGGGACCTTGGGGATTTCTTGTCAGGCCCAAGGAAAACACGTCAAATGTTACATATATGCTGGCATTTATGCCTATTATAATGAAAACTGGAAAATATCCCAACAAGAGGCCGCAGAAAGAATACGGGAAATAGACCGTATTAACTTAGAGAAGGCATTAGCTGTAGTGGATAATGGGTTAACAACTTTAACCTCCAGGATTTACTCCTTGGGCAACATTGTGTCTTCGTCAATCGACCATATTAGAACAAGATCTGGCCTTGTTACAACACGGGCAATCCCAATTACGTTCTATTATGATGCTAAGCTGGACGCTGCAATCTCTGCGTGCAGGCTATGTGCCCTGGCGTTTTATAAACACCACGTCTCTGTTTTCAGAATACAATCTAACTGATAAACAGACAGAAATGGCACAAAGGGGTGCCAAATATACAATGCTGCGTATTGAGAAACTGGAAAGGTTACCATTCACTGTAGCCGAATTACCATCAACTGAATGGCTAATTCATGGCCAAATCACTCTGCCGGTCACTACGTTTCAGTTTCAATATTGCCTTGAGCAAAGGCGGGCAGGCAAATATGAAAAAATGGGTAAGGATTACATTAAGGAAACTTAGGAGTTACCATATAGATATCGATGCCGGAATGGGGATCGAGAAGTGTATCTGAGTGGTACAAACTGCAAGAACACTTTAAGCGGTTCTCTCATGCGTCGGGATATTTCTCTGCACGGAGCATGTAGTGGTTCGGTAGCGAATCTATCTTGTCACATGTCAGGAACCCCAGCGGCCATGATCACGCTTGTTTTCCAGCTGCTCTCGAATGGGAGTTACTTGATGCTAAACGATCAAGGTTGCTGTGGGATGCTTCCGGGCGTCGCCTCTCTGGTCACTGTTAACTCCAGGGTTGCTTGCTGTATGCAAGTATTGTTTCCGCCACTGAACACAGTCAGGGAGGCGCTGTTATGGCCTTCATTGAATGTTTCCTTCATACAATTTGATACTTTGAGCAGACTGAAAGCCATGCTTTTACAGCAACCCGTGCCCTTAACCTCTGCTCGAGAAACCATTGAACTTCAAGTTGCAAGGACCTCGACTGAGATACAGGTGCTTATACATATGAACTGCCACTTTCATTTCGCAGAAATGGTGGGTCGTATCTTTAACATGGCTGATACGAGCTGTATTGTACACCTATTTAAGACCATAGGCTCAAGACTATTAAGCACCTTTCAGACAGTCCTCGGAGTAATCCCAAATTTTATTCACTCCGTATTGGGAAGCGTGTTTGGAGGTCTCCCGCTTATCCTGTTCCTAATTGCAGGAGTCCTGATTGTAATCTTACTGCTACGCATTGGACGGCCAAATTTCCGAGGAAATGGCGAACGTACTCATGGAGCGGAAGTACCGTGAACGCATGGTACAGCTTCTGGGAATACCTTGCCTAAGAGAACTGAATGCCTCTTGGCTTCTATCGTTTAGACCAGTCTGGGTGGACTGCATCTTACCTGTTCTTCGATGCCTGTTTTGCGGAGAAGAATGCACGTTGGATCTCTGTCTAACGTTTCCATCAGATACGCCTCCGGACATGGATGCTATGCTGGACCCCCTAAAGGCCCATGCTCTGCGTTGTCCCCAGCGTCTTCCAATTCTGATGAACGCATTCTTTGAGAATCCACAGGTGACGTTTGCTCCTGCTGGGTTAGGTGGCTCCTCCACAGGCACTCGGGTAACAACTGCCGCACAAGCTGCCACAGCACCGACTGTTGGTAGTGCTGAATTCCATCTATGTGCGATTGACGTTCTCTGTGAGGCGTTGGATTTGTCGTCTGCAGTAGCTAACACCGATAATGCTGTATCTCCCAGCCAGGACACTTAATCTGGAATTGGCTCATCGCGTCCTGGGAAAGAATTCGGCTTCTCAATTTCGTTTCATAAATAAACGACCTAAATTTGGAACACTTCCTAAATTGACACTTGAGAAAGAATGGCCTTCTTCTGCTTCTAGTAATGCAACTTTTATAAAGGAAACAGAATTTACTTTTTTCAAGTGGCAACAAATGAATAGCTGACTTTAACATTTTAATCATTTTTAAATGTTTTTTTAAGACCATGTTTTTAGCTGTTTTTAAGAGAATTTTTAAATTGTCCAGATTTTAAGTATGGTCATTGTCATCCATTTCGAAAGTGGAGTGGGTGTTATGTTTCATATAGAGGCCCTAATATAGACGCGTTCATATATGCCGTTTATGGTCATATTCGCATATGCCCTATTATGGTCATAAACGTATATGCCCTATTTTGGTCATAATAGTCTATGCCCTATTATGGTCATGATCTCCTATGCCCTAATATAGGCATGATCTTTCACCTACATTAGTTCCCTACAGTACACAACGAGCTCTGAGGGTTGAACGTTATCTAGTCTGTGGTTAGAACACTGCAGGGTTTTTCCCTAACACAGGCCTACAATGTACTCCTAAATTATGCATGAGCATTCACCAGCTACATCTCCCGCATAATAAGTATGTACAAAATTCACCCCTGACGTCTTCCTCATGTCTAACAAAGACCAATAGAAACCATACTGAGGGACGAGACACTTTAGGGTATAAATACACCACATCTTGCCTCAGTGAGATAGAGGGAACCGAGACTTCCATGCTGACACACTGACCAGAGACGCTGAGGCTCCTGCATGCAGTCGCTCCAGCTGACAGCGGTCTAACACAGCCCTTGCTTGGTGTCCAACTCGAGACCAGGACGGGGTCCTACACTCTCTCTCTCTTCAGGTAATTGGGTTCGTCTAAATCCTAGAAAGATTCTTGGCTCTTAGGCTTTTAGACCTACACATATGCTAGGTACACTCGGGTACATCTAGTTAGGCATCGTAGGAGTACGCACACTTTTCATAATGCTTTTTATATTCATGTATGTATTCATGATTATTGCAATATGGTAGAGCTGTTCTATCCCTTCACTTTTTCGTACTGCTGATAATATATCTCTGCTATTGTCTGCTGGTTGCTGCAGCACATATATTTTACACTAGAATAACAACTGTTCAATAAATACTTATTGAAACGCCCAGACTGTTTATTTTGTGTAACTCTCTGAGACAAACCGAATAAGTAAGCACGAGTGACTGAGCGAAAAGTAGTACATTGTTTCCACGATTCTGAGGAATCAGGGTTGTCCTGATCTAAGGTTGCCAGAAACGAATCTCTCCCCGATAAGAGGAGATTCTAGTGGCACTTTGAGCTAGCTAATGCAAATCCGGCTAACATACGCGGTGGGGGTGCACAGAATCAGTCTAACACCAAGCCCACGGTTTATGTTATCCAAACGCGCAGGTCCTGCAGGGGTACTATAGGAACTACACGACAGAAGGAGACGAATGGATGACCGCATTTCGCACGAAGTACAGTCTTTTTGAGTATACAGTCATGCCATTCGGCCTCTGCAACGCCCCGGCGGCGTTTCAATATTTTATCAACTAACTGCTCCACGACCTGCTAGATGTGTGTGTCATCGTTTACATCGATGACATATTAATCTTTTCTAAAACTATGGAGGAACATATTCAGCATGTTCGCTCTGTTTTACAAAGGTTAAGAGAGAACTCCTTTATATGCTAAACTTGACAAATGTGTTTTTAACACAGAGTAGAATTCTTAGGTTATTGGCTCTCTCCTGAAGGAATAACTATGGATCCCAAGAAAGTCGAAGCTATTTTGAATTGGCCAGCACCATCATCAGTGAAAGAAATGCAACGGGTGCTTGGATTTGCAAACTTTTATAGGCGATTCATAGCTAAATTTTCTGAAATAGTTACTCCTATTACGCAACTTCTTCGTAAAGGTCAGAATTTCCAGTGGAATCCTGATGCTGAGAATGCTTTTCAAGGACTAAAACAGGCTTTCACTTCGGCGCCCATCTTAATTCATCCTGATCCTGACAAACCATTTTTTGTGGAGGGAGATGCCTCCCAAAATGCATTAGGAGGAGTTTTAATGCAGAAAGACGCAGACACCGGTCATTTGCATCCCATTGCCTTGTTTTCACAAAAATTATTACCAGCTGAACAAAACTATACTGTAGCGGAACGTGAATTATTGGCAATTAAAGGAGTGTTTTTAGAATGGAGACATCATCTGTTGGGGGCAAAACACACCATAACAATATTCACAGATCACAAGAATCTTCAATTTTTCACATCAGTTAAGGCACTCACTCCCAGGCAAATGCGTTGGTTGCATTTCTTCAGTGAATTTGACTTCCTGATCACTTACCGGCCTGGGCAGAAACAGATCATTTCTGACACTCTTTCTAGAATAACTAGTTGTGATTCTATGGAAGGACAAACTCCTGCGCAACATATAATTCCTCCAGAAAGAGTAGTAGCACTAACCCAAGCAGACACCTTTTTAACCGAGGTTAAAAAATGAACTCAAACCTTGAATCAACAGCAATGGTTACAGAAGAAAAAAAATTCTATTCATGACGGATATTTCTTCCATGATAACAAACTTTTCATAAGAAACTTTACGACAACAGATACTTAAATGGAACCACGACTCTGGTATTGCTGGACATCCTGGTATAAATAAAACCTTAGAATTATGTCTACGAAACTTTTGGTGGAATGATATAAGACAAGATGTGCAACAATACATAAGAACGTGCCCAGTTTGTGCTAGGAATAAATCACACCACTTAGCTCCCGCCGGTCTATTACAACCTTTGCCAATACAATCAAGTCCCTGGCATACAATAAGTCTAGATTTTATCACAGATTTACCAAAATCCAATAATCATACCGCAATATTATTAGTAGTAGTTGATTTATTGTCAAAAATGAGTCATTTTATTCATTTACAAAAATTACCTACAGCAACGGAATTTAGTGACATATTTATTAACAACATCGTAAAACTACATGGCCTTCCCAGTAAAATTATTTCTGACCGTGGCCCTCAATTCATTTCAAAATTTTGGAAAACATTATGCACTCACTTGGGAATTGAGGTAGCCTTTTCTTCTGCCTGTCATCCACAAACTGACGGCCAGACTGAAAAGGTAAATCAATACCTTGAACAAAGTTTATGATGTCTAACTTCCACACTTACATTTCAGTGGGACTTGGCATTACCATTAGCAGAGTTTTCTTATAATAACAGCATTCATTCCGCATTAAGTTGTTCTCCCTTTTATTTTTTAACAGGATTTCATCCACGGGCACTTCCAACTTCTCTCCCAAATCAAATAGACTCCATGCCAGCTGTCACCGAAAGGTTAAAACAACTACAAGAGTTACAAGAAAAGGCCAAAACTAGTTTAGCTAAAAATAAATTACACACTAAAGTGACCGTTGACAAACATAGAACTCCAGAACCATCTTATAAAATAGGAGATCTTGTTTGGCTATCCACTAGGAATATTCAATTAGAAGGTCCAATGAAATTAAAACCCAGATATATTGGGCCATATCCCATTTGTAAAATCTTGAACCCAGTCTCAGTGAAATTAGAATTACCAAAAGAACATGCCATTCACCCAGTCTTTCATGTGTCCCTTCTAAAACCCTATCCATCAACAAGAAAGGATAACCCACCCCCACCCATAGTTATAGGAGATCATTTAGAATTTGAGGTTCACCGTATATTAGATGCTAAAAGAATACGGGGTTGATTACACTATTTAATTGACTGGAAAGGTTATGATGCCTCAGAGAGATCTTGGGAGCCGGAAAATCATGTGCATGCTCCGAGGCTGGTTCGAGCCTTCCATGCTCTACATCCCGACAAACCTCGCCCTATTAGAAGACCTTTGGGGGGAGGAACTGTTATGAATGGAAATAGTTTATCAGCACTCTCTTAAGTTTCATGAAACCTCTGGGTGTTTATTGTGCTAACTTTATGATTGACTGTATGATTGTGCAACGTTTCTTATCACATCTCCTATAAGATTTGAAAGTCTTATTTGGCTCTCAGTAAAAGATTCTGATGGTTTATTGGCACAATATATGGTAAAACTAGAAAGAATAACTGTCTGCATAAATTATTGTTGAAACTGGCAGAATACACGCTGCATTGTAAATCACCAGAAAGAAAAACACGTTATGCTAAACAGCTCCTAAAATGTGCCTGCGCATCCACACGTGAATAACTGGATGGAGATCTCCATCAGGCATAAACCGTACATGTGCCAACCGTTTACACGTGCATTCTAGAAAAGACAAGCAGTGCGCAAGGGTATTTAAACCGCACCCACTCGTTCAAACGCGCTTCGCTTCGTTCCCGTCCCTGGTACTCACCCGTCTCCAGACCTGCTCCTGCAACCAGTCATCTTCCGGCTCCCTCGAGGAAGGTGTTCCGGTTTTCTGGTGTTCCCCTGAAGCGATTCCTCCAGCGCCTCTTCCTGTGACCTGCAAATAGAAAAAGAAAGGATTTAGAATCTGTTGCCTAGCAACTCCAAGAAACATTTTTGGTAACATTCTTTGAAGGCTTCAAACTCGGCGGTAAGACTGTTTATTACTTCCCGGATTATTTCAAAGACAGTAGAAGGGTGCTTGGAATCGGAAGCACTTTAGAACAAGAACTCTGCAGACTATTTGGGTATTCTTTTAAAATGCAATAAGTCACATTTGTAAAAGCCTGTTCTTGAATATATTTAACGAGTGTTACTTGTTAACTCGTGATAAGCAACCAAGAATAGGAGCATCGGATACTATTTGTAAACCACAATTAATAGTGGATTAATCTGCATATTATTTGGTCACAATTAAGAAGGATTGTTAGAGCCATTATACATGCAATTGTATGTTGTCTTTTGTTTTGTTATATTTTTAGTTAATGGAACGTTTGGCGCCTATTACAAGACACGCAAAGGTGTGTTGAAATCCTTGTTACATGTAATGTTAGTGAAGTCATGGTCAGAAGAATACATTGTTCTGAAGTCCGCTTCTATTGTGTGTTCTAGATTATAATACCGAAGAAATTGAATAAGACAGCTCATATTGAAGTTAAAGCAATCGGAAAAGTCAACATAGATGAAACCGGGTAGGGATCTATAAAGATGTTATAATACGCATAGATTTAAAAACGTAATAAGAAGGAATGTATGAGTAATTCAGTTGTTCTTTCTCACATAGTTGAAGCCGGACACTCATTACCAAGGAGATCATCCAGAGTTCAGAACATTCTTTACCCCGTCCCGCTTTAGAGACATTCCAAGAACCCAGCACAGAACAGGACGGAATCCAGTCTCTATTTTTTCTTGTCTCTCTCTCCCATCCACCTTCCCCCGGGGAGTTATTGGGTTGGCAATCGTGCATCTTCATTGCGATTCTAGTAATTCCCAGAGGGATTCGGGAACAATCATCATCAGGGGAGGAACAAACTGGAGTACAGGTGACTGACTAGCATAACAGTCAGGGAGTGGGTCACTCTCTTCCTCCTGTCCCTCATCAGTAGCCATGAGCAAGCCCATGTCTGCCCTGTCCACTTAGGGTTTGAGCCTGTTTACATGGGGGGGCTCCTGGGAGTTCCAAGGTCCACCAAGTAGGTGACCTCTCCCTTCTGCTCAAGTATGGTATGGGGTCCACTCCACTTGTCTTGGAGAGCTGCTGGGGCCACAGGCTCCAACACCCATACCTTCTGTCCTGGCTGATACACAGTCAGTACAGCCTTTTAGTCATGCCAAGCTTTTTGCAATTCTTGACTTGCCTCAATGTTTTTGCTGGCCTTCTTCATGTACTCAGCCATCCTGGAGCGGAGACCAAGTACATAGTCCACTATGTCTTGCTTGGGAGGTTTGAGAGGTAACTCCCATCCCTCCTTCTCCTAACACAAGGGACCCCTAACTGGATGCCCAAACAAAAGTTCAAAAGGGCTCGAGCCAACCCCCTTTTGTGGGACCTCTCTGTAGGCAAAGAGAAGGCGGCAGCAGAACATCCCATTTTCGCCTAAGCTTTTCTGGGAGGCCCATGATCATGCCCTTTAGGGTTTTGTTGAACCTTTCAACCAACCCATTGCATTGTGGGTGATAGGGTGTGGTGAATTTGTAATTCACTCCACACTCCTTCCACATTGCAGTGATGTAACTAGACATGAAGTTTGTACCTCTGTCAGTTAAGACCTCCTTAGGGAAACCCACTCTGGAAAAAATTCCCAGGAGGGCCCTGGCCACCGCAGGAGCTGTGGTGGTTCTAAGGGGTATAGCCTCTGGATACCTAGTGGCATGGTCCACCACCACTAGAATATAACTGTGCCCAGATGCAGTTGGAGGGTTCATGGGACCAATTATGTAAATCCCAACCCTCTCAAAGGGAACCCCCACCACAGGTAGTGGTATAAGTGGGGCCTTTGTGGTACCACCTGACTTACAACTGGCTTGACAGGTGGTACAGGAGAGATACAACTCCTTGGTGTCCTCTGACATGTGAGGCCAGTGAAAGTGTGGGACAAGCCTGTCCCAAGTCTTACTTTGGCCTAGGTGTCCTGCTAAGGGAATGTCATGTGCCAAGGTGAGTAGGAAGCCCCTAAACATCAGAGGTATGACCAACCTCCTGGTGGCACCAGGCTTGGGGTCTCTACCCTCTGAGTAAAGGAGTCCCTCATTCGAATAGATCCTGTGGGACCCACTGACACTCCCAGCAGCCTCAGCAGAAGCTTGCTGTCTGAGGGGTTCAAGAGAGGGGCAGGTTTGCTGCTCCTGGCTCAGTTCTGCCCTGGAAGGGCCCCCTTTCCCCAAGAACTCAACCTGATCAGGTTCCAGTTCATCTGAGACAGTTCCTTCACAGGGACTGGGATCATCTCCCTCAAGAGATGGATCCTCTCTCTTAGCCTGGGGGGAAGACACAGCCTTACCCCTCCTACTCTTGGAAGGCACCTGGTCCATTTTTTTCAGAATCCAGGGCCTGTTCAGTAGACATCAGTTTGGCCTATGACCTGGTCACAGCAAACACATCTGCAGAGATGCCCAGCATTGCTGCATGAGTCCTTAATTCCACTTCAGCCCAGGCTGAAGCTTCCAAACCATTGCCCAACAAGCATTCCACTGGAAGGTCTGAGCTAACCACAACTTTCTTTGGGCCAGTTACCCCTCCCCAGCTGAAATTAACAACTGCCAATGAATGATCAGTTCTGACATTGTTAGCATTGGTCACTTGGTACATCTCACCAAGTATGATCTGATCAGGGTCCACAAGATCTTTTGTCACCATAGTGAAACTTGCACCCGTGTCCCTGTATGCCATTGCCTCCTTACCATTAATCAAAGGCTGTTGTCTGTATTTGCCCAGGTTACTGGGACTGACAAATAAGGTGGCAATATCCATGCCACCATCACAGACAAGCACAGCCTGAGCTGGAGTTCTGACTAGGCCAGAACCCACCTCAGAGCCCAAGGTTAACCCTACTAATCCCTTGTTCCCTGTACCACCACTTGAAACTGTACTAGGGGGAGCAGTTGCCTTAGATGCAGTAGTGGTTGGAGTTGAATCCTTGGCCTTTGGACAATTGGCATCTTTTGTCCAATGGGTCTTTTCTTTACATAAGTAACACCAAGGTTTCTTTTTGCCTTTTCCTTTGTTGGATTGTGACTCCCCCCAGATGCAGGCTTTTGGGGCCCTGATGAAGACTTGTCATCTTTACCCTTGTCCCCCACCCTTATCTTAAGTTTTAGCATCTTGCTTCTTCTTGTCACCACCATTGTTCTGGTTTCTCTGCTTCACCCTGGTTCTGACCCACCTATCTGCCTTCTTTCTCAATTCTTGGGGAGAAGTCAGATCAGAGTCAACCAGGTATTGATGCAACAACTGATTTTGGCAATTTTTAAGGATCTGCTCCCTCATAATCAAATTGTACAATCCCTTGAAATCATTCACTTTGCTGCCAAGCAACCAGCCTTCCAGAGCCTTAATGGCACTATCCACAAAGTCTACCCAGTCCTGATTCTGTGCCTTCTGGGTGTCTCTGAACTTAATCCTATACTGATCAGTGGTTAAGCCAAACCCATCAATGAGAGCACTCTTCAGAACTGAGTAATTGTCAGCATCCTCTTCTCTAGCAGTGAGGAGCTTATCTCTACCTTTGTCAGCAAAGGAGAGCCACAAGACAGCTGCCCACTGCTCTTGAGGGACCCTTTAAACTTTACAGGCCCTCTCTAAAGTAGTTATCCATTTATGGATGTCATCCCCAACATGGTAGGGAGGGACAATCTTGCTCAGGTTCCTAATGTCAAAAGAATGTTCTTTAACTCTAGGGACACTGTTGCTGCCACCATGGGACTCCAGGCCCAATCTTTTTCTAGCTCTCTGGACTTCTAGGGACTCTTTGTCCAGGGCCAATTGCTGTTGCCTGAGCCTAAACCTTAGCTTTCTCAAGTTCCAGAAATTGGTACTCCCCGTCATAAGAGTGGTCCCTCTTGCTAGATACAGAGGTCCCTACAGACTGTCCTGAGTGATGTGACTCTGCAGAGGGAGATCTAGATCTCCTTGGTAAACTCTGCACTGTTCCAGGAGGGCTGAAGAGAGGGCCATCTTGTCCTTCTTCATCATCTCCAAGAAGATCTGAGTTGTCCAGGTGGGAACCATCTTGTTCCTCCTGGCCAGGGTTTGTGTCTAGGTCATAAAAGGTGTCACCTCCTGACCTGTCCTCATTCCCTGCCCCACCCACTTTCTCCTGTTCATCTGACCCAGGGGTCTTCCTAAGATCATCAAGCAGCAAGGCCTCTATGAGGCGGTGGGTGTTGGCAGTTCTTCCTTTCTTCAGCTTTCTAGAGGCACACAGGGCTTTAAATTCTTGGAATGAAAGCTCACTGTATCTAGAGGGCAGAGAGCCACTGGCATCTCCTTTAGAAGACATACTAAGTGTGGTGAGGTGTTGCACCTATCTAACCTAGTGGGAACTAATCTCTCTGAGGTTGGGGAAAGGGTGTGCTAGACCCTTGACTTACCCAACCCTAAGTTCAGTAGAACTTACTTATTCTAAGCTAGTATTATATGTACCTAGTACTTAGTGGTTTTCAGTTAATCAATACAAAGATTCATCTGGTAAAACAATGCAGGCTTGAATCCCAACCGCTGCACACCAATGTGAGAAGTTGGCCTGGTATATGATGTCCACTAGTTAAAGTGGGCACCTTACACCAGACCAAACAACCCTTATGGTGATTTAAGAGGTCAAAGATAACCTTAGAAAGCTATCCAAGTGGTAGCGGTGGAGAGCAGCCTTCAGGCCTAGTCTTGAAGGAATGTTAAGCAGCTTGTTTTTACCAGAATGCAACCTTATTGTATTGGTTAAATGAAAGGAGAACCACACAGTAGTTATAAGAATATATATTTATTATTATAACACCTTAAATACCTCACAGTATCTACAACACGCAGATAAACACAAAGCACACAATACTGTAGCACAGAAACAATTGTAAGTAGCACTAATACACAGTGGGCTCCCGGGGGAGACCAAACCATATACTAAAATAGTGGTATAAGAACCACGACTCGAGTCAAGACGGTGTCTAGAGAGTAGAGAATCGCTGGGACCCCAAGGAACCACCCAAGGTGAGTAAGTCCGGCTCTGATACTGGTGATCACGGGAACACCACCAGTTTGTTTGACTCTGACTTTTTTTTTTTGGGTGTCCTCTGCTAGTACTTTACTCCATGGCCTTTCTGCTGAGACCTGGTCTGTTTTCAAACCCCTTTACTTTTTCCCCCATTACCCTCTTTGCTCCATTGGTTTTGTTGTTTGTTATTTAATGCTCTAAGTAACGGATGTAATTATAACTGATGTAACGTTGTAACACTGTTTAACCTCATGTAAAGCGCTCTGATACCTCCGGGTCTAGCCAGCGCTATATAAAACTCTTCAAATAAGTAGGGACCCTACGGAGGATGGGTGCAGTATGAGAACACAACCACGTGCTACGTACAATTCAATGGGAGAGTCGCAGTTGCAATTTTAAAGTATAAGGACCCTCCCCAGTGGATTGAGAGGAAACCCTTTGGAACATAGAAGGTTGGAGAGCCACCCCAACTGTGGATACCGAAGTACCAGCGTTACCTATCCCAGAGGAGCCGGGTGCATAGGGCTGAAGTGGCATCGGAAACTGCTGTCTTTCTCAATGGGAGTCTTCAAAGAAATGCCACTGCTGGAAAGAAGAAAAGTGTCTGGTGGAATCCGCAGGTGGATTCTTGATGGAAGGAACCTGAAAGCAGAGGGGACAGAGTCTGAGTCACTCAAGAGTGAGCAGGGGCTCGGTAGACGAATGCCCACCGATGTCGGGTGCTTCAGCTGCAAAGAAGGAGACCTTGACTCTACAGCTGCAGGGACCAGGAGATGTCGAGGATGACCAGGAGCCGGATATGAGCTGTCCCACGAAGGATGTTGAGTGCTGAGGGGTCTGTGTCCGGCGGGAGCACCAACATGCCTTGGCAACGGCAACCCACGAAGAAGGTCAAGAAGGGTTACGGTCTGGCCCAGCAAGGACCACAGGACTCACCACAGCAAGGGGAGTCAGGGCAGGCCTGGAGCAACCAGGGGAGCCCAAGCAAATCAGGATTGTGCCTCAAATAGACCTACAGGCTGTAGGCACAGGAGTCGCGAGAGGACCTCTAGCAGTTTCACCAAACAACAGCTTGCAGGGCACAGAGTGTGAGGAGGCCAAAGTCCTTGGTAATAAATGTGCGTAGAGGTTGGGGCTATCGACAGCCCAATGCACGAAGTTGGAGAACACCAACAAGCATATGCACTTACAAATGTACGTGGTGCACAGGGGTTCGGGTTATGCGGTCCCCACGAGGCATACTGGCCTCAAACTTGGTGAGAGGGCAGCTCGACCTCAAGGAACATAGGAGCCCACCTCCTGTGTTGCTGGAGCCTTCGGAGTCCGCAGGAGCTCAGGATCAGCAGACCGGTCAGTTGCGTTGCGGTGCCTGCGAATGCAGGGGAGTGACTCCTTCACCCCAAGGGAGATACTTCAGTTGTCCTTGATGATCCACAGGTCCTGCACGGAGCCTGTATGGTGCATGGGCACAGACGATGCTTTGGACGGAGAGGGAGACTAAGTCGGGCCCAGTCGAAGTCCAGCGAAGTCCAGAGTGTCTAGACAGTCGAACGTCAGTGGTTTCTTGTTCAGAATCTTGTCCACATCGAATCTAGGGTCCTACAGCCAGGTAAGCCCTTTTGTACCCACGGGAGAGGGTTGGACAGATTCAGGGGACCCTCCCAGGGGAAGGGCAGGACAGGGGGGTGGTTACACCCATGTCCTTTGTCCAGTTTCGCGCAAGAGCCAACGGCTCCCAGAACTGGTTTGAGCTGGACTATGCACAGGCTATGTTTAAAGAACAAGTGGATCCCAGTAGTAAGACCAAGGGTAGTATTAGGTGGTGTGTAGGACAAAGGTCTAGTGGAGGCCAAAAGGTCCTCAGGTAGCCTAGGCTACTAATGATTTAAAAGCAGTATTTAGTCAGACGAAACAATACAAAGAGTTCAGGTGGGACTCGGTACGCAATATATGCTGGGACACCAGGTTTTGGAATGACATCACATTTATTATCAGCATAAATGGAATATCATATACTTGGTAAAAGTTCTAGTGCTCACACAAAAAGTGCAAGTGCGTGAAGTGAGGAAGTGCTGGTGACATTTAAAATTTACATCGCATTGGCAAACAACAGTAGTAAGCAAAACTCCTAAATAAATTGAATGCAATAGTGGAGTTTTGGTTGGAGAGGTCGACGGCGCTTCGATCTCATTAGTGTGAGATCTTCATCAGGACGAGAAAGTGTGAGCTGATAGAATCTATAGGAGGGAGAAATGGAATTCAGAACCTTGGTCCTTGGAACAATGTACTTACAACAAAACAAGTCAGTTGCACACAGGGCGTTACTAACACTATTTGTGGCCGGTGTCTAAGGTAGGGCCAGGCGGTGACCAATCCCAAAATCAATTAACAAGAGAGAAACCACGCGCGTGTGTAGTACGCGGTGACGGCGGTAAGTGCTGACCGCGTCGAGGGACGTGTGGAGTTACGGTACTATAGGAAAGTGATACGCTGCAGTGCCTAAGTGAGAGGAAACGCAGACTTACTTAAGAAACTGGTAGTGTAAGTGAGTGTAGTTGCACCTACATCAGGGTATTAGAGCTGATCCGTAAGGTGCGGTAATTAATCCGGCCAAAAAGGAGGAAGGCACGCGCCAGTTACTGGGGAAGAGGGAACAAGGTATAAATGCAAGGCTGGGTGCTTAACCCGGGAATGAGGGAGCATAGGTAATTATGCCTACTTGGTGGGGAGAGCGTAGGCACGCTCCGGAAGTCCAAGCAATGTGGGTGACTGGAGCTCGTAGGCGAGTGCGTCTGTTTAGGGCAAGGGGAGCCTATCGTGCAGAGAGGTCTAAGAGTAGAAAAAAATGACAGTCACAGTGTTACTCACTAGGTGGAGTGAGCGGCACGGGGAATTAAAGCGGGAAGGCAAGGGAAACTTACTGAAAGAGCCGCAAGGGCCGTCAGGGAAGGGGAAGGACCTGTAGTTAATCGGGCAACGTTCTGTTCCAATTGATAACGTGTCAATAGCATGGACGTCTGGTCTAGGCAGGGTGCCTGTCGTGCAAGGAGGTCTAAAAATAGAAGGTCGCAGTATTATTCGCAGCCGGAGTGAGAAACGCGTGTGAATTACCGCGGGAAAGAACAAGTCAAAACTTACTGTGAGAGCCCCAAGGGGCCGTCGGGGAAGTTGAAGGACCCGTTGTGGATCGGGCGGAACGCTGTTTATTAGCGTGCGCAGCCGGTTAATCTAAGGAAGGGAAGGGGAGTTAAGTGCTGCCAGGAAGTAACTACGGTTAAGGGAGCCGGACCGAGTCCAAGCGGGTACTTACTGAGGTCGCGTAGTCCTAGTCTGTGAAGTGCACCGGAGAAACCCGGTGTCGTCAGGGGAATGAATCCACACAGTCTCCGTCTCGGGGGAGGAGAAATTTAAGCAACGCACGGGGTTCCTTGCGCATGCGTGAGGAGAGGTCGCGAGCGTGGTATGCACCCTGATGAAGCCAGCGGTGCCGGGTGGCTGCCATGTTAGGGTGGGAAGGCCTGAATGCCTGGAGTAGGGCGGGAGGGGCCCAGGTGACATTTAGGAAAAAGGAATCAAGCAACCAATGAAACGGGCAGAGAGAGGGCAAGGCTATAGAATGGCCAGAATGCCGGCAATTGGTCGACTAGAGCACAAGGGTGATGAATAAATAAGTATAGCATAAAGTAAAAGTGGTAAACATATACATGTAAAAAATTACATTTTAAAACCAATGACATTATAGTTGGATACAGAGTTAATTTAAAAAGCAGCAGACTGTGGTTGCGGCATTATGAAGTCATGATTGTGGTGGCGACATTATAAAATCATGTTCCATTCATCTATAGTATTGAGTACGATCTCGATGGATCGACAGTAAAACATCCACTTGCACTCAAGCCTGTTGAGGATGGCTTGGGGATCACCACCTCTGTCGTGTGGGCGTATAATTTCTATCACTTGCCAGCGGAGGTCTTGTTCTGAGTGTCCTTTTTCCATAAAGTGTTCCACCAATGGTGCAGTCGTTATTTGGCAGCGTATCCTGCTCTTATGCTGGCTGATTATTGCTTTTACTTTTTGAGTGGTCTGACCCACATAGATTAGGTTGCAGGGACATTTAATACAGTAAATCACGTTAGTAGAATTACAGTTGGAAAAAAACCTTAGTTTGTGCGTACTGGTGCCATATTCAAATGTTTTTGTGTTTGTGAGTGGGCATGCAACACAGTTTCCACACTTAAAATGGCCTGTAACAGGGGTAAACCCAGGCATGATTGAATTGTATTGTCACTCCTGGATGGTATGTGAGCTCTAACTAAATGGTCCTTAATGTTGCGCCCACGTTTGAAGGAGAACAGGGGAGCTTCGTTGGTGATATTGATGGATGTAATGAGAGGCCAATGTTTCTTGATTAGTTTCGTTATCTTGTTACTGGCAGGGCAGAATGTGGTAACGCAAGCAATGCGTGACATGGTCTTTTTGGGTCTAGGCTCCAGTAAAAATTCCCTATGTGGATACCATGCGTGCTTCATGGACCCTTTTGACCAGTCGTCTAGGGTAACCTCTCTCCATGAGTTTGTCGCATTGGAGATCTGCTTCCCTGAGGTAGTCGTCTTTCAGTTTGCAATTTCTACGTATCCTCAATAACTGGCCATATGGTAGGCCATCCCTAAGTGCTCTGGGGTGGGCGCTCTTGTAGTGTAGAAGGGTATTGCGCTCCGTGGGCTTTCTGTATAGTGTGGTGTAAAGCCCTACCTCATTATGTTTGACAGAGACGTCTAGGTAGTTAATCTGTGTGTTGCTAGAATCATAAGTGAATTTTAGGTCTGGTTGGCAGCTGTTAAGCCATGTACAAAAATTGTCCAATTCAGTCGTCGTACCTTGTCAAACATAAACACATCATCAATGTATCGGTGCCAGCTCCTGATTCCATTGCGATGTGGGTTGACTTGGTTGAGGACTAATGTTTTCTCTATGTTGTCTACAAAGAGTATTGCAAAGTTTGGGGCAAAAACTGCCCCCATTGAGGTTCCCTTACATTGTTTGTAGAACTTGTCATGGAACATGAAGTAGTTTTTGGTAAGTGCTATTTCCAGCAGCGAGATAATGAACTCCGTGGGTACTTTGTGTGGTCTGGGCCTGTTATTCAGATGAGTCTCAATGACTGAGGTGCCTCTATCCTGCGGGATGTTGGTGTAGAGGGATTCAATATCTAGTGTGACTAGCAGTTCATGCATGGGGTCAAAGTGTTCACGGTCTACCAGGTTGATGAAATGAGTGGTATCCTTAAAATAGGCCATGGTGTCTGTTACTAAATCGAGGATAAAGAAATCGATGTATCGGCCTAGTGGCTCGAGAATGGAGTCACAACCAGAGAGAATGGGTCTGCCTGGCGGGTTGGTTTGATTTTTGTGAACCTTGGGGAGTGTATAGATCACCGGTGTCCTGGGGTTCTTATTATTGAGAGAGAAATTCTTTGTGACTAATATAGCCTAGTTCTTCAGCTTCTTTGGTTATGGTCTGGATCAGATTTTTTATCTGAGAGGGGGTTATGCCTTAGTAGTTCATAGTGGGCGGTGTTGTTTAGTTGGCGCATAATATCATTGTCGTATGATAGTTTGTCTTGGATGACAATCCCACCACCTTTGTCGCAGCGCTTGATGATGATATTGTCCATATTTTTGAGTTTCAGGAGACTATTCTTTTCCTCTAAGCTGATGTTGTAGGGAATAAAGTCATGTTGATTTTGCACCTTTTGCAGATCTTTCAAGACTAAGTTCTCAAAAGAAAGGACCTCTGGTGGTAGAGCGCCAGTAGGTGGGTTAAAAGTTGATTTTGGGCGTAATCCTGTCGTGTCAATGTTTGGTGGGGATTCCTTCTTGAGGAAGAAGGATTTTAATCTAATCTTTCTAAAGAATTGAAAGATCTCTGTCTGTATATTGAACCAGTCAGGTTTCTCAGTAGGTACAAAGGAAAGTCCTTTGCTGAGTAACGAGATTTCAGTGGAAGCCAGTTGATGGTCAGATAGATTGAAGATAGGGATCAGTTCAGCACTGGGAGAGGCCACAGGGTCCCCTAGCCCAATATTGGTTAATACTGGTAGCCCCATTGATAAAACTTCCGCCGTGTCTGGCGTTCTCCTGGTGGGAAGTTGTATCGTTGCATCAACCTCCCCCTTTCTGTTTGGAAGGGCTGACCTCTCCCTAAAAAATTAGGGTTGTTAGAGGAGGTACTTGGTCCTGCCCCTGCGTCAGATGAGTTGGAGTCTGCAGATGAGTCGGAGAAGGTCACTGGTTGTCTGTTCTTAAATCGGCCCCAGGTGCCGGTCTGTTGTCTCTGTGTGTTTTGGGGGTTCGTAAAGTAGTCGTCCAGAAGGTATGGGCACGTCTTTTCTTTCTTATATTTTTTTATGTCCTTAGTCACTTTGGTTGCTTTTTTATGGTGTTCGAATTTTTGGAAATCTGAAATTGTCTTTTCTAATTTCTCTAGAACAGACTTTGCGTCTGCCAAGCTGTCCAGTTCTAGAATAGCCTATGCTCCCTCATTCCCGGGTTAAGCACCCAGCCTTGCATTTATACCTTGTTCCCTCCTCCCCAGTAACTGGCGCGTACCTTCCTCCTTTTCGGACGGATTAATTACCGCACCTTACGGATCAACTCTAATACCCTGATGTAGGTGCAACTACACTCACTTACACTACCAGTTTCTTAAGTAAGTCTGCGTTTCCTCTCACTTAGGCACTGCAGCGTATCACTTTCCTATAGTACCGTAACTCCACACGTCCCTCGACGCGGTCAGCACTTACCGCCGTCACCGCATACTACACACAAGCGTGGTTTCTCTCTTGTTAATTGATTTTGGGATTGGTCACCGCCTGGCCCTACCTTAGACACCGGACACAAATAGTGTTAGTAACGCCCTGTGTGCAACTGACTTGTTTTGTTGTAAGTACATTGTTCCAAGGACCAAGGTTCTGAATTCCATTTCTCCCTCCTATAGATTCTATCAGCTCACACTTTCTCGTCCTGATGAAGATCTCACACTAATGAGATCAAACTGTCGATCTCTCCAACCAAAACTCCACTATTGCATTCAATTTATTTAGGAGTTTTGCTTACTACTGTTGTTTGCCAAAGCGATGTAAATTTTAAATGTCACCAGCCCTTTCTCACTTCACGCACTTTCACTTTTTGTGTGAGCGCTAGAACTATTATCAAGTATATGATATTCCGTTTATGCTGATAATAAATGTGATGTCATTCCAAAACCAACGTGTCCCAGCATATATTGCGTACCGAGTCTGACCTGAACTCTTTGTATTGTTTCGTCTGACTAAATACTGCTTTTAAATCATTAGTAGCCTAGGCTACCTGAGGACTATGCACAGGGACACCAAATGTGCCCCTCGTGCAGACTTTCAGGCACTTTGGAAGTGCACCCACCCAGCTCCAATACACTAAATCCTGTCTGGGAGGTGGTCACACCTCCCTGTGACAGGATGCCTATTGTGCTGCCTTCCTCTGCTCGAGCTTGGCTCAGCAGCAGGAGGGCAGAAATGTGTCTCTGGTCGGCAGCAACCATTTTGTGCTGTCCGGGTCGAGAAGGCTGGTACCGGGAAGACAAGGGACCCACGAAGCTTGCTTCAGAAGGGTGGAATCATACCTCCCACACCGTTACTGGTGTGGAGGTATGATTCCAAGGTTTTTGATACCAAACTCAACATGTTTTGTTTCAGCCATTTTCGAGATAGCATTTACCGCGAGGATATAATGCACCTCTACCAATATGTCTGGCTGTGTCACAGACAACCCGGGAGAATGGTCTCCGAAGGCTGCAGAGGGGCTCTGCTCATGCAGGGGCACCCTCTCACGTAATACCCAGCACCCTGCCTTCAGGATTGTTAAGGCCTGCTATAGGGGTGACTTATAGGTTTTAAGTGTAGTGACCTATAGATATAGTAAACCTATATCTAATGTAAGTGGTGCAGGCACCAGCTTACACAGGCTGCAATGGCAGACCTGTAGTTCCATTTCGTATGGCCTCTCATGGGTGGCATAATACATGCTTCAGCCAATGGGAGGCCTCTGGGGTACCTATGACCTTGGTACATGTGTACCATATACTAGGGACTTATAAGGGTACCCCAGTATCCAATCTGGAGTGTACCTAAGGACATGTCAATACATTTTAGGGAGAAAGCAGATAGACTGGGGTCCTGATTAGCAGGATCCCAGTCAGACTAGTCAAAAACAGTGTAACATCAAGCAAAAAGCGGGGGTTACCATAAGAAGCAGATCCTACTTTCCTACAATGGCCCTGAAGGAGCTGATTGCACTAGACAAAAACTGTTCCACACCCTGGCTTAAGGCTGTTAAAGAGCTCTGACTTAGATTACACTTGCCTGATGTATGGGAAGAACCGGAAAATCTTAGAATAAACATGGGCCTCCAGATTAAGAGTCTATATTGGGACCATATCCTTTCGGAAGTTTAGTGCGAACCCCGTCTGGAGGGTTTGATTTAAAGGTTTTTATCTCACAAGTGTATGCCCAGAAGGTTCGTGGATAGGATTACTCCCCACACATCTAAAACCCTGTTCTTCCATTTTAGAATTGGTTCTCTACCCCTAAACAAGCTGAGTGTTAAATGGAAGGGAAGAGAAGGTGATATAGGGGAATGCCCCTTTTGCTCGGCAGCTGGGGAAACAGAGTCTCAGTTTTTATTATTTTGCCCAAGGTATACCCTACCACGTTTCAAGTGTATTATTTCAATCTGTCGCCACTTGGGCATTGGACATTGCGCTGAGGCGCTGTATATTCTTAGATATGACGCAAATGGACCAATAGTCTTTGCACTATCAAGGTTCTTAGAAATGGGCATGGCACATAAGGCTAGAAGCCTCAACTAGAAAGCTTATCACCTGCTCAAACTCACCTTTGGGGTCGAAGGTGCGAACAACGTGATGCCCCTGATTTTGGTTGAATTGACATTTTATTGTCTAGATCAGGAGTCTCCAACAGGTCGATTGTGAGCTACTAGTAGTTCACTCCCTGCCTTGGATTAGAGCGCTGCCTGTCATTTATGTTTGAGAGCATGCTGCCATCTCCCTGCTGATGTTGCATTTTAAAACTCCGTGCACCAGTCCTGTGAAGAAGGGAAATGTGTAACAGGAGCAGCTTGCAGCCCCTTCTTCTTAAATAAACAATACCATGCTGCTGCCTGGGAAGAAGGCTGGCCATACATAAATGTCTCTCGTAACAGCACACTGCTTGAAAGCCTTTACCCTGAAACATATTATGAACTTCTATTTCATATAGCTCAATGAAAAACATTTGGAGGGTTTATTAGATTACATCAACAGATGCATTTTTTACTGCTGCACTACACTTAAGTTTCTTTCCTTTCTTGTTCCTTTCTGTGTTTTTTTCCTTTCTCTTCTCTTTCTTTCTATTCCTTCACCTATTTCTTTCTCTCATGGTTCCCTTTCTTTATTTTGTCTTCCTTTCTCTCCTCCTTTCTTCCTTTCTCTCCTCCTTGCTTCCTCTCCTTTCTTTTATCTTGCATTGTTCCTTTCTTTCTCTTCCTTTCCTTTCCATTTCATCCTTTTGTTTTTCCCTTGTAAATTCTTTATTTTTCCTTCAGCGCCTTTCTTTCTCTTTATTTATCCACCTTTTTCTTCTAATTTCTCTCCTTTCGGTCTCGCCTTCATACTGCCTTTCATTCCCGGTGTCTATCTTTCTTTTTGTCCCTCGTCTCTTCTTGATGTTATTTCCGTCTCGGTTATCTCTCATTTTCATGTTTGTTTCCTACTTCTTACCTTCATATCTTCTCTTGCTTCATTTCTTCTTCCTTCTCTTCTGTATTATTTTCTTTCACTTCTCCTCTTTCCTTTCATTACCTCCTTATCACCTTAGTTTCTTCTTTTCTTTGGT
Organism: Calotriton arnoldi; assembly: GCA_963921515.1. Classification (NCBI taxonomy): domain Eukaryota; kingdom Metazoa; phylum Chordata; class Amphibia; order Caudata; family Salamandridae; genus Calotriton; species Calotriton arnoldi. The sequence continues at coordinate 240,637 of CAWUFW010016875.1, forward strand.
CCTTTTGGACTTTCCTCATTCTCTTCTTTGTTCCTCCTTTCCTTTTCTTTTTTCATCATTTATTCCTAACTGCCTTGTTTTAAGTTCCCTCCTTTCCCATTCCATTGATTTGCCCTCCCTTCTTTTCTCTCACGTTGTCCTTCCTCCTCTTCTCTTCTCCTATCCTTTCTTTCTTTTTTCTTTCTTTCTTCTTTCTTTCTTTCTTTATCTCATTTCTTTCTTCAAGAGTATTTAACTTACTATAAGGCAGTAGCACGGGAAGGATTTCATTGATCAGAAGTAGCTCTCACCGCTGAAAAGGTTGGAGATCCCTGCTTTAAAGCCTCCATGTTTTTGCCGTATTTGCCCACTTCATTATGATCAATATTAAAGTGATATGTGCCGTAGATAAAATAATCTTATTTCATCTTTTATATTGCAACATCCACTAAAGTGGCATGTGCTGTAAATTACAATGGCTGTATTAATAATTTATTATAATGTTCGAAATACCAGAATAATAAGTACAACGCGGACCTGTTTAAAGTGGCAATTGCTATCAATTCTAAAATATCTGTATTGTGTTATACAGCTTGCAATTAACAATCTCAATGTATCCAGTGTACTATGGTCGGTACTAAAGTGCCATGTGTTTCAAAGTATGAATGACCACAGATTAATTTGCCTATTACATTGTACCCTAAATAGAGTGATTTGCACTGTAATTTTAGAATAATCATATTTATAAATGTCCAGATGGATATATGGCTGACGGCCTCATCAATGCAAATGGAAGCCCATTGGTTAATCCGTCATGTTTTTATGTCCTTTAAAAATATTCACTGTTAAAAGTCCCTGTGCATTGTTCAACTAACTACTACAATCTTCTCCACTTTTACACTTAATCGGAAATATTAAGGTGTCAGTGTAATATGCAACTACTGCAATTTAACGTGTCACATGCTAAGATTTTAACTCTGTTCCATTAAACCATAACATGATACATCACAATGACATGCCCATCCATTAATTCATATAGTGGACTAAATCCTCAAACATATTATCTTTAATTTCCATCACACTAATAAATACGTCAATTCAGTATTGCAGTGATTGTTTAGACTACCACATTAAAAAGACACATCCATTAGGTCAATAATTTCTGAAATCCCTAAGTAATACATTCATTTGACATTACATTACTACTCACATTTAAAAGTACAAGGTGCAAAGTGCATAGAAGAATAAAACCAAGTTATGCATGCATTCTATCACCGCATTATCTAATGGTTGAAGTGCATTCTTTGTAATCTATATGTTCCATAAATTATATATATATATATATATATTTTTTCTTGCTTCGCCACAAACAAATCCTATTGAAACAGGAACAGACGAAAGCGGACCCAAATTCTGGTGCAATTGAACTTTTATTTAACGCCCTGCACCACCGCCATAACGCGTTTCGACCTTCTGGAGGCCTTGATCACATGATGCGCATGTGGAGTGCCTTCACATTTTTAAAGTGCCAGTGCTCAAAAAAACTTGTGACATTCAAATGAGATTGCCATAGACATAGAAGAGTACTACTAGTCGTCTCAACAGTTACACATTGATACTCATATACATAGTAACCATAGTGATTATATACAGCAAGAGTATAAATATTTATAAATACTTAAATATTTAAATAGTTAAAATAGGCAATGCATGATTAAAATTCAAAATGCAAACAAACGAGCTAAGAAACGACAATGAATAAAAGAATGTTAAAAATTAGCATAGTGCATATTTTTCTATGTAAAACCACGTCTTAAATCAGTTAATTAAGCTCTCATACCTATATCAACCCCAACAATTGATCTTAATGATTGGAGATTGTTGTTCTATTCAAATGCAACAGTAAGACAATTCTGCCCAAGTGGGCCTAGACTGATTCATATGGCTAAAAAATATAATAAAGTGCTAGTGCTAACAACGTGCCACCATATTAAACCACATACGGTTTATAAAGTGCAAAAGTGCAAAGATTACTGTAGTGAGGACTAAAAACAATGCAGAGGCAGAGGTAAAAACAACTTCATGAAAATCTATATCCGAGCTCTCAAAGACAGGTGAAAAAATCCTCACTGGAGTTGAGGCCTTGTGGCGTCTTACAGTCCAACTCCAGTATGTATCTGGTTTCGAGTTTCCTTAGGAGGGCTTCCCGATTGCCTCCCCGCCTAAGAGGGGGGACTGTATCCACGACAAAATATTTAAGATTATCCAAATTGTTGCCGTGGAAGTCCTTAAAATGTCTTGCAACTGGGTAAGTCACGTCACTATTGGTGATGGCCCTGATGTGCTGTAGTATCCTCTTGTGGATCTGCAGCTTTGTACTTCCTACATACCGCAAGCCACAGGGACACTCCAGCACATACACTGCATATTCAGTTTTGCAGGTCAACTTTTTGTTAATGGGCACTAGGTCTGTCTTAAACTGGGTAGCATAGGCAGATTTGTTAACCCCATATTTGCAGGCCTTACATGTTGTGCATCTAAAGAACCCTTTGCTGGAGTTTAGCCAGGATTTGTTGGTTCTTACTTCGGGACTGCTGCACACCAAAGAGCTACTCATCGAGCGTGCTTTTCTGAAAGTAATGTTTGGGGTTGTTGTCACTTTTGTCCCTAGCACAGGATCGTTCATTAGCATGGCCCAGTTCTTATTAATTATCCTACGCAGGGTTTTATGTTGGTTATTGTATGTCAAAATTAGTCTGGTTGGCTGTTCAGACAGTATTTGCCGTTGGATTTTAGAACTGGATCTACACACCAGAGCATCAGATCTGCCCATCCTTTGGGTTTTGTCAATGGCTTTATCAATCTCAATCTGAGAGTAGCCTCTGGCCAGAAATCTCTCTCGGCTTTCTCTTTGTGGCACTTCACAGTCATCATCCAAACTACATATTCTCCGAATTCGCAGCATTTCCCCGAAGGGAATGCTGTGAATCAGGTGTTTAGGATGGTGGCTGGTGGCATGCAAAATTGTATTTCCTGCAGTTGGTTTCCTATGCAGCCTTGTCTCCAACCTATCCTGTACAACTACTATTTCAACATCCAGAAAACAAATGGACTTCCTGCTCAATTGGGCCGTGAACTGCAAGTTAAGACTGTTATTGATTTGTTCAATAAAATGGAGAGCACTATCCTACGTGCCTCTCCAAATTAAAAACAGATCGTCAATGTTCCTGTACCATCGTACAACATGCTTGGACAGAATCTCCTCAAAAGTTGATCTGAGGACTTGTTCCTCCCATAGTCCCATATGCAAACAGGCATAACTAGGGGAGAAACAAGCCCCCGTAGCAACACCTCTGACATGATGGAACACCTGGTTCTGAAATAAAAAGAAAATATTCTCCAGACAAGTTAAAATCATGGTAATCAACATTCTGTTATGCATATACAGGCACATAGGTCTTGTACTTGGGTAGTGTTCTACTGCTTTAACTTCATCTTGGTGATGGATACTGGTATACAGTGACGTGACATCAAGGGAGATGAGTACACACTCCGAATCCCATTTAACATCACTTATTTTTTTCAACAGGTCACCAGTATCCTGAATGTAGGATGGGAGTTTTTTCACATGCTCCTGAAGGAAAAAGTCCACATATCTTGAGGTGTTTTCCATTATGCTGTTGCATGCAGATATGATGGGCCTTCCTGGAGGTTTTGACAAGTTCTTGTGAATTTTTGGGATAAAGTATATCACAGGCATGACAGGGTGATCATTCTTCAGGAACTTGAACTCGTCATTGCTTAACAGTCCTGCGCTCTTCCAGGCAAGGTAGTTTTGTGTAGAAATCATTCCACGAGCTCTTTACTGTTTGCATTGTACTCCTCCTGTAGCAATCTCTGTCATTAAGCTGTTTAAGCGCCTCTTCCATATAGAGGTCACACGGCCACAGCACCACGTTACCGCCCTTGTCAGATTGGCGGATAATGACGTTGTCATCAGCTTGTAGTTTCTTCATAAGTTGAAAGTATTGATTGTCCTGTTTAGTGTATTTTCTGTGCGCACGTGCACTTGACAAATAAAGTTTTTTGAGTTCGTATGTTACTTTGTCATTAAAGAGATCTAAGTTATCCCGCAACATAATTGGGCAGAAAGTGGACTTTGGTTTAAATTGGGTCCGTGAAGTGCCTCCAAACTCAGACAAGCCTTGGCTACCACCTGATTCCGCAGTGCTATTTTCGTTTTGAAGTTGTCGGAGATCTTGCAACATCACCTGCTGTTAAAATAGAAGGGCTTTGAATTTCACCTGTAGGTACCTCTGTTTGTTTGTGATTTTGTGTCCCGTGCAGGAGATGGTATTTTGAATTTACGGACAAATCTGTACATGTCAATGCGCGTCTGAGCATAATCAAAGTTGCACTTCGGGCTATAAGAAAGTCCCAGCGCTAGTATCTGCCGTTCATCCTCACTTATTGTTATTTTAGATCAGTTGATAACTGTTTGGCAGTCACTGCTTGTTGCCTGTGTTTCTACTTGCATTTCCATCAGTTGTTTATTGGTTTTTTGTTGCTTTGCTTGCCGCTGGTGGTTAGGCTGTCGTCTCTCCCTGCGTTTTTAGTTGCGTTTTTGTTGGTATTTGCATTTGGTGCACGAGGACGGAACGTTTGCCTCCTGTCCTGGCGGAGGCAGTCCACTTCCTCCGCCAGGGAGAGTTTTCAAACCCCGACCTTTGCGCTCTAACTTGTTCATTGTCCGATTCACTTTCCGGCGCTGAACTGAGGTCCGAGGCCGAAGTAAACACAGGTGCACTATTGCTTATGTTGGGTTGTGCATTCAGGAGAGTTACAGCCTTTTTAGATGCCTTGACTGAGTCATATTTTTTAGAGAAGGTAAACACCTGGCCGTGCTCGTAGTCCAACTTAACTCGTTGGAATGTAAAAGCCTTGCGTTTTTTTATGACTTCCTCCTCCCTTTGCAGTCGAGTCACCATCTCCTCACGGTATTTGTTAGTCACAGCCGTGACTTCCATTTTGGCAATATCTTCATTCAATTCCTCAATTTTAACTTGAAGTGCTGCACGATCACTTTCAGCATATTTTGCAAGGATTTGGACCAGTTTCCGTGATGATTGAAGATTACAGTCAGCCCATTCAGCAAGCATGCCCGGGTCAGGATTCTCATAACTGGGTGCCAGCATTATCCGTAATCCCCTCGGGATTCTTCCCACCTCTAGGTACCTTGTAAGGGATTTGTGTTCCCACCACTTTGATTGTTCTGCTTTCATGAGCTTTTCTAAGCGTTTGTAGAGTTCCCTGGCATTGGGATTCCCTGTTTGCGCCGTGCTGACTTGCGCACTGATAACCGTCTCCCCACTCGGTGAGTCGTCAAACATTTCGCTTGCCGCAGCCTCGCGACTCCGCAGCGCGTCGGCGGACATGGTGTGTTCTTTAGGGCAATTTGCAACTTAGAGACAAACTGTCGGATGAATGCCTAAACTTGTCGCTTGCACTCTCCTTCACCGGACTATTGGCGAGTCCCTACCTCCGAGAGTTACCAGGCGCTGCTCCGGGCTTCGTCTTCCGCTCCGGTGTTGGGGCTGTTCTGCTGTCCGGGGGCTGCCGCGGCTACTCCTTGTCGGAGAAACTGGTGTGTTCCGGTCAGCGCCGAAAAACTGCTTCCTGCCGCACGGCCCTTCGTTGAGGGAGGGGTTCCGCTACTACCGAGGAAGCCAACTCTGTAAAATATTTTTTTTGCTTTGCCACAAACAAATCCTATTGAAACAGGAACAGACGAAAGTGGACTCAAATTCTGGTGCAATTGAACTTTTATTTAACGCCCTGCACCACCGCCATAACGCGTTTCGACCTTCTGGAGGCCTTGATCGCATGACGCGCATGTGGAGTGCCTTCACATTTTTAAAGTGCCAGTGCTCAAAAAAACTTGTGACATTCAAATGAGGTTGCCATAGACATAGAAGAGTACTACTAGTCGTCTCAACAGAGTTACACATTGATACTCATATACATAGTAACCATAGTAATTATATACAACAGCAAGAGTATAAATATTTATAAATACTTAAATATTTAAATAGTTAAAATGGGCAATGCTTGATTAAAATTCAAAATGCAAACAAACGAGCTAAGAAACGACACTGAATAAAAGAATGTTAAAAATTAGCATAGTGCATATTTTTCTATGTAAAACCACGTCTTAAATCAGTTAATTAAGCTCTCATACCTATATCAACCCCAACAATTGAACTTAATGATTGGAGATTGCTGTTATATTTAAATGCAACAGTAAGACATATATATATATATATATATATATATATATATATGTATGGGTGTGTGTGTGTGTGTGTGTGTGTGTGTGTGTATATATATATATATATATATCGCACATCCACTCCCACACCTTCGACAGAAGATAAACGCTGCACTCCAGTCTCCAATAGTGATAAACCACTTTTCTTTATTCGCACGTAGCAAACACCTATGCGTTTCAACTCCTCCGAGTCTTGCTCACGGTCAGTGAGTCCTTCAACTATGTTGCTTTATATACATATTGCCCGTCCTGCCTTTTAGGATGCATTCTGGGAAATGTAGTTATTCCATTTTTTTATACATATTTACAATGCAATTTCACAACAACCTGTGACATTGTAACAAATATATATGTTTACAAAACATCAACCAAGACTTTGTATGCTTTTTGGATTCTTGCATGGTACACATAGTAATGATATAGATTGATTGGTGAATACATGTAGTTTTGTCCCTGTATGGGCTAAGTGCCCCCAACTTTTCAGGTAAAAATATATGGGATATTTATATAATTCTGTGTTTTGTGTTAACTCGTGATGGCTTAGTGCCCTTAGTGAGCTAATGTTAAGATGAAAATGTTATGAACTCGGATAAGTGCCTAAGCTCTATTCATATCATCTCTAAGAGACCTAATGTTTTACCCACCTACTAGTTTCCTATCGTATCGCAACCGCCAGATTCTTAATATACAAGTCTTGGTGTGTATAGTCCCTTTTGGTAAAAAAGGAAAATGTATAGCCAGTGTTTTAACATGTGTTTATCAAGAAAGATCTTACTATTTGTTGTGTGAAACAAACTCATATATACATGCTTATTTGATGCTGGTATATCACATATCCTATGCGCTCAGCCGCTGCTTTTCTCGGTTCTGAGTGATTGAGACATGTTTTATCTCTATGTGCCAGTAACTTGAAGGATCATTGTGATCCTACATTAGTTTCTTGTGATATATACCACTATCTTAAAACAGTTGTCTATCTGCATGTTTTTTATATGAGTCGTTCTTCAACAATTTGACAGTCGCATTTTCACATATATGCAATACCTCCAAAAGTCCACTTCAATTAAAGGTTCCATGTTTTACAAGTGTACATATAATTCCTCGTCTGAGTTAAGACCACATGGTATTTTCGTATGCAGTCTTATTATATATTTGCTCTCTAATCTTCATAGTTGTAGCGTTCTGTTCCCGCCTCTCATTCTGCGGGACATGTGCTATTCCATAGTATCTTAGGGTTTTCCAGTTGCTGTCATGCTGTTGGACATGTTGTTTTGCAATCGCGTAACTTGTATCTTTATTTTGGACAGCACGTGTATGTTCTAAAATTCGTTTTTTTAAAGGACAAATTGTGCTTCCTACATATTTGAGGCCACACACTCATTCAATGACATATACCACATATTGGGTGCTGCAGGTTATTTTATGTTCAATCATTATTTCTTTGCCATTTGGATCTTTTGTGCTTTTCATGTTCTTACCAATCCTGCATGCCTTGCAATTATTGCATTTCACAAACCCTTTGCCTTGTTGTAACCAACCCTCCGGTTGTTGGTCTGTAAAATGGCTTCTCAATAATTGGTCTTTTAGTGAACGTACTTTTCTGTAAGTTATTTGTGGTCTCTCGCCTATTGTTTTTGCTATTTCTTTGTCGCTTATCAGAATGTTCCAATTTTTTGGGAAAATTTTATATATCAATTGATGTTCTTTATTGAATGTTGTTATCATCCTGATGGGTTCCACAATCGTGGTGTCTTTTTCTGGTTTCCCCATGAGTATTTGTTGTCTTGTTTGTTCTACGGCTGTTTTTGCTCTTTTTTCTATATATGTTCTCGGATATTTGCGTTGGTAAAATCTTGTTTTTACTTTGTGTATCTGAGCATCCATGTCCTCTGTCTCTGAGCAGTTCCTAATGGTTCTTAAAAATTCTCCATATGGGATACTTTTGATGAGTGATTTGGGATGGAAACTTGTGCCGTGTAATATACTATTAGTTGCAGTCGGTTTCCAAATTCTGGTTTTCGATATATATTTTGATGTCTAAGAAATCGATTTCTTTGTCACTGATATTATATGTGAATCTTGGGTTGTAATCGTTGCAATTCAGCACTCAAAAATATTGTTGAAATTCTTCTTTTGACCCATTACATATCAAAAAAGGTCATCTATATATCGTAACCAGATTACCACTTTGGATAGGTATTGTTCATTTGTTAAACTCCATGCTATTTCCCTCTCCAACCAGCCCATGGTCAAGTTAGCATAGCGGGGGAAGAAGGAAAGTCCCATTGCAGTCCCGCAAATTTGTTGGTACAGTTGTCGATTGAAGTAAAAAACATTGTTTTGTAGGCATATGTCAATCATTTCTAGGAGCATCTTGGAGTGTTCAGTTTCTCTCACATGTCGTTGCTTTAAAAAATATTTTACTGCATTTAATCCTATTTCATGTTGGATGAAGGTGTATAGAGAGAATACGTCGATCGTCACGAGCAAGTAAGTCTTTTGCCATTCAATTTCTGAAATTGTTTTGAGAAATTCTCCGCTATCTTTCAAATATGATGTAAGTGTGGAGACCATGGGGAAGATGTAATGATCCACATATTTCGAGATGTTTTCAAACCTAGATCCGCATCCGGAAACTATGGGTCTGCCCGGCGGGTTGATGAGTTTTGTGAATTTTTGGGACAAAATATATAGTTGGCATGATTGGATGTGCCGTAGTTAGGAATTGATATTCCTCATCGTTTAGCAATTTGTCATCAAACCAACCCTTAAGCTTGATGTTTAGGTTTAACATCATTGGTTCCATGGGATTGTACTTCAATTTTTTGTAATTTTTCTGATCATCCAATTGTCTATATGCTTCTTTTAGGTAGTCTTGTTTGTTTTGAATCACGATATTGCCGCCTTTATCTGCCGGTTTCACGTTTGATTTTTAGATAGATTCTTTAAAGCTGTCCGTTCTAGTACAGTGAGATTTTCTTTGCTGTATTTTTTGTCTACTTTCATTCTCAATTTTTCTGAATCATTAATGACAGCATCATAAAAGATATCAACCTTGTTGCCAGGAGGTAGAACTGGACAACATTTCGATTTAGGTTTGGAAGAGCTGTATTAATGATTGTTAGTGTCCCATTCTAGATGTTGCAGTATTTGTGTTTCTGTCATATCTTCATCATTTAGATCGTGCATAAGATCGAATAGCACTTTGATGTCCCTTATTTGTTCTGAGGTGATGTAATCTCTTGGTTCTGCAGTGGCACATTCTTTAGGTTTGTGCTCCTTATTGGAAAAGTATTTCAATAGTTTTAATTTTCTAGTAAATTTATAGACATCTATTTTGGTTTCTACTAAGTCTATATGTTGTTCTGGGCAAAAAGAGACCTTTATTGAGTAACGAGGTTTCATGTTTATTCAAGACATAATCTGACAAGTTGATGACTATATTTTCATTTTTGTCCTGTTCCTCTTCCATTGGTGATATCGTAACTTCATTTATTTCTTCTGTCTGTTGCGTAGTGGGTAGGTTCTTTTTTCCGCCCCATCTTCCACATTTTCTGTTTCTTTGGGTGTTTCTTATTTGGCCTCCACCAATATTGCGTCCACGGCCTCTTCCTTTTGATGTTTGGTTGTCCAAATACATAAGTTGCATTTCTTCCAATAGTGTCGCTTTTACTGCACCTTCAACCGTGCCTTCCCCCTCACTGAAATCCGTGTCCGATTCACTGATGTCTACCGTTGCTGTTACATTTGTCTGTGCTTGCGTAGCACGTCGCTTTTTCAATGCTTCAAAACATCTTGCAAATGTATATACTGTCCCATTGACATAGTCCCGTTCATCCCTTAGATGTTTTCGTTGTTTCCTAGCTTCTATATCCGATTCATATTTCTCCAAACGTTCCTCCATTTGTTTTCTTAATTTGCTGGTTTCATCCGTACTGGGGCAGGATGCTATTTTTTCCTCTGTTTCTCTGATGGATTTAGTTAAATCATCTACATCCCTTTTAGCATATTTTGTGATGATTCATCATATTTTTGGAGCATATCATATTATTTTCACTCCTTTCTAGTAGCATCTCTGGTCTCACATCCGGGTGATTTGGCATTGTGAATATGCGCAGGCCCCTAGGCACTCTATCCATTTCCACATATTTTTCAAGAGTGATTATTTCCCAACTTTTGGTTATCTCTTTACGGTACATTTTTTACACTTGTGAGAACAGGTGTTGTAAGTTTGGTACTTGTGTCCCCGTATTGGAATTGCTGTTGGTTGGTATACTTTGTTTAGCTGAAAAAAGCGTCTGTGCTTTAAGAGCTCTTTTTGCAGCTCTGGCTTCCATTTTAGAAAAAGGTTGCTGCTTGTTACCCACTTTTGTTTGCTACTGTATATTGGGCTGATTATGTGGATATTGGAGACTTGCTCACATTTGTTTTGTGAGCCACATCGATACAAATATTGTTGTCTGGGTGCCAAAGAGAAATAAATGAACGTTTTCCTACCTTGGGCTGCTGTCGGCACCTCGGTGTCCTCCGACTCCGTATGTCGGCGCTCCTGTTGGTAAGATATGTTAACTCAACTCTTCAACTCTTCAAACCCTCTGCCATCCACGTATCCGAATTGTTTTCACTGCGCTTGATATCCATAAGAGTAGGCAAATCTATTGTCAGCCGCTCCTCTTTGAAATCGCACGGAAATGTTTTTACATCTTTGCTTTTAAGCAGACGCTTGGATACATTGTATCGGGTGCTGTCGCTGATGGTGACATCGTCACTTTAAGCACTACAACGGTCCTCTATTATGACGCACTCGTCTGTGGGTGCCAGCGTTGGGAGGCAGACCCGCCCCCCCCCCCGAGTAAATCGCACATCCACTCCCACACCTTCGACAGAAGAAAAAAGTTGCACTCCAGTCTCCAATAGTGATAAACCACTTTTCTTTATTCGCACGTAGCAAACACCTATGCGTTTCAACTCCTCCGAGTCTTGCTCACGGTCAGTGAGTCCTTCAACTATGTTGCTTTATATACATATTGCCCGTCCTGCCTTTTAGGATGCATTCTGGGAAATGTAGTTATTCCATTTTTTATACATATTTACAATGCAATTTCACAACAACCTGTGACATTATAACAAATATATGTGTTTACAAAACATCAACTAAGACTTTGAAATGCTTTTTGGATTCTTGCATGGCAACCATAGTAATAATATAGATTGATTGGTGGATACATGTAGTTTTGTCCCTGTATGGGCTAAGTGCCCCTATATTTTCAGGTAAAAATATATGGGATATTTATATAATTCTGTGTTTTGTGTTAACTCGTGATGGCTTAGTGCCCCTACTGAGCTAATGTTAAGATGAAAATGTTGTGGACTCGGATAAGTGCCTAAGCTCTATTCATTTTTAATCAACAAAGAGGGGGACATAAGGGCCCAAGCCTATAGTGGAGAAAAGAGGGTATGCATTTTTTTTAGGTGAGTCAAGACAAGTAAGGAGAGATACACTATATAACATTGTCACCAAGAGGCCTCCAATGATCCGCCGGAGGAGAAATCCTCCTTTCGGAACTAGGGCCCTCATACACCCAGCCAGCTAGGTGTAATGCTTCATCATATGGGCCTGCTCCTCGTCGGGTCAGCGCTGCAATACCCGACGGGCACCCATAGAGGGGCTCTTTAGCGGAGATCTTTTGTTCCTTGCCGTTTGGTGCAGTGAGGGTGAGGGACCTAAAAAGTGTAGATGTGGTGTGGTGAAAGTGAATAAAACAGGTTGGGGAGTCCAAGAAATGACTTTTATTCAAGTTGGCTCACCACCTGGTTAAAAAAGAAGAGTGGCGACTATCTGAAGTTATGGTTCAGAATAACTGCGCTCTACTCTCAAAGGGTTGACATGTTTCTTGCCAAATAGTCTGGGGGATCAGTGGCAATTCATCAGGACCTAGTGAAAAAACTATCTACACACTGTGGAAGGTGGAAAACCTACCTACCACGTGTAAACTCTGTGGGTAAGGTACCCACAGCTGCAAAGGACGACCTAAAGGAAAAATAATAACCACAGCAATGTCAATGGCAGCATAATAATCGTGACAACATATCTCTCTCACAGTAGCCATTTAATAGTGACCCTTAATGTGTGCAGAAGTGGCAATACTATCACACAATAAGTGGTACAAGGTGATACCAACATGTGGTGAGAGACCCTCGCAATGTGGAGCTCTTTATTTAAAAATAAAATTAAAAATGAGAAATTAGCGGTAGCTACGAGCGGCGGAGGACGGTGAGGGGCATAGGGACTCACCTAAGTATACTAAGAGTCTCGCCTCAACAGTATCCGGCAGGTGTTGGAGACACATAAAGTATTGCGCCCTAGGGAAACATGATGAACCGCGTTAAACTCCCAGCATGCAGTAAACTTTTTAGCACGAATTGAGTGCAGCCCACTAAGGGCTGAAAACCAATAGCAGCATGCGGTGAAATTGAAATAAAGGAGCACTTCGTAATCACTTGTGAGAAACAGCCTATGATTAAGGGGCGTCAAGCCCTGAAACGCGCCAGGCACCGAATACCCACCGTGATGCAAAGGCGAGTGAAATCACTGAAAGCCGTAGGGTTGGCCTGCAGCCGAGTGCGTCCTGGAAAGCTTCAGGGCAATTTGTTGGAAATCTGTTTAACGTGGTGGTCTGGCCGCGTCAGGACTGCACCATCTTCACCATAAAGAAATGAAGAGGTTGGGGAGCCAAACAATTTGAAAACCGTTCCAGCGCTGCAAGCCTGATATAATACATTCACCTGCGCATCGTGGATCCTACTACAGGACTAAAAATATGTTTTAAATAGTCAAGTGAAATACGGAACCCACTGAGGGGATCAGAAATTTGGCTCTAAGGGAATACAACTCCCAGCATGCAGTAAACTTTTTAGCACAAATTGAGTGCAGCCCACTAAGGGCTGAAAACCAATAGCAGCATGTGGTGAAATTGAAATAAAGGAGCACTTCGTAATCACTTGTGAGAAACAGCCTATGATTAAGGGGCGTCAAGCCCTGAAACGCGTCAGGCACCGAATACCCACAGTGATGCAAAGGCGAGTGAAATCACTGAAAGCCGTAGGGTTGGCCTGCAGCCGAGTGCGTCCTGGAAAGCTTCAGGGCAATTTGTTGGAAAAAAAAAAATATATATATATATATATATATATATATTCTGAAAAAACCACAGGTTTCAGGGACGTTATAGTTAGTTGGACATTTCACTCGTACAAAACCAGAGAAATTCGGCCGTTATAATTAGTTCAGCTAACTATAACTCACGCCCCCGCAATGCACTGCTGATGACGTTACATATTGCATCATTCATGACATGGTCAGTGACATCTCAAATGACATCACTGATGACATCTCAAATGACATCATCCAGTGACTGTGTGTTTCTGTAAAGTTTAAATATGTTTTATTTATATATATATATATATATGTTTTATTTATATATATATATATATACACACCAAGGTGTATTGAAGAATGAGTGGGTTTATAAGTGTCTGAATGGATGATTTAGTAGGTGCGTGACTGACTGTATAAGTGAGTGATTAAATGTGTCTTACTGAATGCATGGGTTAGTGACTGATAGAGACATTCACAGAGTTTAGTCTGTCAGTTGGTGTGTAAGCGGTTGCTTGGGTTGGTGAGTAGCTAAATGAGGGTCTATATGGGTTTTTGATTGGTTGTCTGAGTATCTGTATGGGTGCCTGGGTGGGTGGGGGGGTGGGGGGGTGTGACTCTGTGCATAGATGTGTGAGTGGGTGATTCACTGGCTGTATGGGTTCAAGAGTGCATCTGTGAAGGGCTGTATGGGTGCCTGGGTGTGTGTGTGTATGGGTGTGTTGGTGAGTGAATGGATGCCTCAGTGGTACATGTGTGAGTAACTGCATATGTGAAAGGCAGTATATGTGAGTGTTGGAGTATATAAATAACTATATGTGAGAGTGAGTGATTGTGACAGTGGCCGTATGGATGAGTGTGTGCTTGTATTAGTTATTGTATAAGAGTGTAAGTATGTGTTAGTATATGTTTGAATAAGTGAGGTGGTGTGTGTATAACTGTATAGGTGAGTAAATGGGAGTGTGATTGATTCTTTGCATGACTGACTAGGTGTGTGAGTAACTCTATGGATGAGTGGCGGTGTGCGAGTGTCTGTATAGATGTGAGTGCATATGATAGTGGCGTATTGATGGTTGACTGCATGTATGAGTGACTGTATGGGTGAATGAGTGGACATGTGTGTAGACCTAGGAATCAGTGAGTGGGTATGTAGTAACTGGTATTGGTGTGTCTATGGTTTCGAAAATGGTAGTCTGTATTTTAGAGTGGGTGTATCAAAGGTTATATTAGGGTATGAGGAGGTGCATCAGATTATCACGTGGATGATGTCATCAGTGATGTCATCAGTGATGTCACTGACCATGTCATGAATGATGTAATATGTGACGTCATCAGCAGTGCATTGCGGGGGTGCGAGTTATAGTTAGCTGAACTAACTATAACGGCCGAATTTCTCTGGTTTTGTACGAGTGAAATGTCCAACTGACTATAACGTCCCTGAAACCTGGGGTTTTTTCAGTGAATTTCTAAGGTTTTTTTAAATGCTAATTTCTAACTATAACGTCCCTGAAACCTATGGTTTTTTCAATGAATTTCTAAGGTTTTTTAAATGCTAATTTCTAACTATATCGTCCCTGAAACCTGTGGTTTTTTCAGTGAATTTCTAAGGTTTTTTAAATGCTAATTTCTAACTATATCGTCCCTGAAACCTGTGGTTTTTTCAGTGAATTTCAAAGGTTTTTTAAATGCTAATTTCTAACTATGCCTACAAAGGTCATGTGAAGAAAGGCGCAGAAAGAAGCAAGAGAAATGCAGAAAGAGGCAACAGAAGTCCCGAAAGACGAAGAAAGGTACAGAAAGAAGCAAGAGATGTGCAGAAAGAACCAACAGAGGAGCAGAAAGAGGCCTTGTTGCAAAGTCATCCTGTGCCCCCAACTTTTGGCTGACGGGTACTGGTGGTAACTGACTCTGACTAACCAGGTCCGGAGCCAGTGCTATGCTGAAAGACACTTAAAATACAGTGAAAGCACCTACATACACTAGGGTACACTATGGGTTGGGGTACCCCTGTGATTGGCATGACCTCCCCTGTATGGCCCTAGTACATAATAGGGCAGGGGGATTAAAACTACCTCTAACTAAGAGGTGCAGAAGGAGGCAAGAGAAGTTCAGAAAGAAGCTACACAGGTGCCGAAAGAGGCAAGAGGGGTGCAGAAAAAAGCAAGTGAAGTGCAGAAAGAGGCAAGTAAGGTGCAGATAGAAGCAAGAGCAGTGCAGAAAGAACCAACAGAGGTGTAAAAAGAGGCAAAAGGGGTGCAGAAAGGGGTAGGAGAGGTACAGAAAGAGGCAGGAGGGGTGCAGAAAGAAGGAAGACAGGTGCAGAAAGAAGCATTGAAAGTGCAGAATGAAGCAACAGGGGTGTAGAAAGAGGCAAGAGACGTGTAGAAAGGAGCAAGTGAGGTGCAGAAAGAGGCAAGAGAATTGCTGAAAGAAGCAACAGAGGTGTAGAAAGAAGTAAGAAAAGTACAGAAAGAGGCAAAAGAGGTACATAAAGAGACAACAGGGGTGCAGAAAGAAGCATGGAAAGTGCAGGATGAAGCAACAGGGGTGCAGAAAGAGGCAAGAGACGTGTAGAAAGGATCAAGTGAGGTGCAGAAAGAGCCAACAGAGGTGCAAAAAGATGCAAGAGAGGTGCAGAAACAGGCAAGAGAAGTGCACAAAGAGGCAAGAGAATTGCTGAAAGAAGCAACAGAGGTGTAGAAAGAAGCAAGAAAAGTGCAGAAAGAAGAAAGTGAGATGCAAAAACAGGCAGGAAAGGTACAGAAAGTGGGAAGACGAGTGCAGAAAGAGACAACAGGGGTGCCGAAAGAAGCAAATGAGGTGCAGAAAGACAACAGGCGTGCAGAAAGAGGGAAGAGAGGTGCAGAAAAAGGCAAGAAAAGTGCAGAAAGAGGCAAAAGAGGTACATGAGTCAACAGGGGTGCAGAAAGAAGCAAGACAGGTGCAGAAAGAAGCATGGAAAGTGCAGAATGAAGCAACAGGGGTGCAGAAATAGGCAAGAGAAGTGTAGAAAGGAGCAAGTGAGGTGCAGAAAGAGCCAACAGAGGTGCAAAAAGAGGCAAGAGAGGTGCAGAAACAGGCAAGAGAAGTGCACAAAGAGGCAAGAGAATTGCTCAAAGAAGCAACAGAGGTGTAGAAAGAAGCAAGAAAAGTGCAGAAAGAGGCAAAAGAGGTACATAAAGAGACAGCAGGGGTGCAGAAAGAAGCATGGAAAGTGCAGAATGAACCAACAGGGGTGCATAAAGAGGCAAGAGAAGTGCATAAACAGGCAAGAGAAGTGCACAAAGAAGCAAGAGAATTGCTGAAAGAAGCAACCGGTGTAGAAAGAAGCAAGAAAAGTGCAGAGAGGCAAGCGAGATGCAAAAACAGGCAGGAAAGGTACAGAAAGAGGGAAGACGAGTGCATAAAGAGACAACACGGGTGCAGAAAGAGGCAACAGACGTGCAGAAAGAGGGAAGAGAACTGCAGAAAAAGGCAAGAAAAGTGCAGAAAAAGGCAAGAAAAGTGCAGAAAGAGGCAAAAGAGGTACATAAAGGGACAACAGGGGTGCAGAAAGAAGCCAGATCGGTGCAGAAAGAAGAATGGAAAGTGCAGAATGAAGCAACAGGGGTGCAGAAAGAGGCAAGAGAAGTGTAGAAAGGAGCAAGTGAGGTGCAGAAAGAGCCAACAGAGGTGCAAAAAGAGGCAAGAGAGGCGCAGAAACAGGCAAGAGAAGTGCACAAAGAGGCAAGAGAATTGCTGAAAGAAGCAACAGAGGTGTAGAAAGAAGCAAGAAAAGTGCAGAAAGAAGAAAGTGAGATGCAAAAACAGGCAGGAAAGGTAAAGAAAGAGGGAAGACGAGTGCAGAAAGAGACAACAGGGGTGCCGAAAGAAGCAAATGAGGTGCAGAAAGAGACAACAGACGTGCAGAAAGAGGGAAGAGAGGTGCAGAAAAAGGCAAGAAAAGTGCAGAAAGAGGCAACAGGGGTGCAGAAAGAAGCAAGACAGGTGCAGAAAGAAGCATGGAAAGTGCAGAATGAAGCAACAGGGGTGCAGAAAGAGGCAAGAGAAGTGTAGAAAGGAGCAAGAGAGGTGCAGAAAGAGGCAAGAGAGGTGCAAAAAGAGGCAAGAGGTGCAGAAACAGGCAAGAGAAGTGCACAAAGAGGCAAGAGAATTGCTGAAAGAAGCAACAGAAGTGTAGAAAGAAGCAAGAAAAGTGCAGAAAGAAGCAAGTGAGATGCAAAAACAGGCAGGAAAGGTACAGAAAGAGGGAAGACGAGTACAGAAAGAGACAACAGGGGTGCAGAAAGAAGCAAATGAGGTGCAGAAAGAGGCAACAGACGTGCAGAAAGAGGGAAGAGAGGTGCAGAAAGTACATGAGATTTGCAGAATGAGGTCAAGAGAAGTGCAGAAAAAGAAAGAAACGTGCAGAAAGAAGCAGCAGAAATGCAGAAAGAGGCAAGAGAGCCGCAGAGGGAAGCAAGAGTGGCTTGCACACCATTAGTACCAATTTAACACGTGACCATTCAAGGTTTGCAAAGGGCCTTCCACCACGCTGTAACACTTGTCGCTGCATTTTTGGTAACGTTTGACCCGTTTCAGCTAGAAACAAGGCTTTTTTGTTCAAATCTGCAGATTAGGGTGCAGATGATGAATTATGTGGCTAATGCAGAAAATGTATAATTGTGCGAAAGTCGGTGCAGCCAAACAGTCACATAATTCCAGTGGCCCTGCTCATACCTCTGACTAGGTCCACAAATGCTCCTAAGTGATTCCTTCTTTTTTTGTCTCACTGAGTTCATAGTTGAGCTTCTATGGAAACGAGGAAGACTAAACCTGAGGTTACCACTCCACAACACAGACTACCATACCACATAATTACTCTCCATAACACATAATCCCACTCTACATAATTCCTATACATTAAATACCACATACTTTCTATCCACATAATTTCACTGCACAACATACCACATAATTCCACTACACACAACGTACATCCACTCCACTCCAAAAACATTAGTAAAAAACTTTTGCATTTACAACACCAATATCTCTAATTCTCGCAAATGCGAAACCTATTACATTGCAAACACTTCTTTAACTAATAGTCGCGTTTGCAGAGTGATGGAGAAAGGGTGCTGGGCCTCTGACCAGCGCTCTGGAATTCCGGTGCGTAGGGCTTACAGGAGGTACCAGTAGGGCTTCTTGGCCCCCAAAGTCCCTCAGGAGTAAATTGGACTTCATCCCCCATCCCGTAGTCTGCCAGGAGACGCGTTTGCAGAATGGTGGAGAAAGGGGGGCATGGCCTCCGAAGACGTCTTAGCAATCCCACTGTGCGGGACTTACTGGAGGTAACAAGAGGGGTAGTTGGTCCCCAAGGACATCCTTGGGGGCCAACTACCCCTCCTATTACCTCCAGTAAGTCCCACAGAGCAGCATTGCTAAGTTCGAAGAGCAGGCCATGCCCCCTTTGCCCACCACTCTACAAACGTGCTCCCTGGCGCACTCTTGGATGGGGATTGAAGTCCCCTTCGCTGCTGGGGGTCCTTTAGGGGCCAACTAGCCTATCTCTTACCTCCAGTAAGCCCCACGCAGTGGGATTGCTGAGAGGTAGACAAAGGCCACGCCCCCTTTCTCCACCACTCTGCAAACACGCTCCCTGGCACGTTGTTAGTTGGGGAATTAATTCCCCTTGAATGCTGAGGGTCCCTGGGGGCCAGCTAGCCCACCAGGTACCTCCAATATGCGCCACAGAGCTGGATTGCAGAGAGGTGGTCCGAGGCCACGCCCCCTTTTTACACCACTCTGCAAACGCGCCTCTTGGCGCACTGCTGCTCGGGGTATGAAGTCCCCTTGTGTCCTGAGGTCCTCAGGACACAAGAGGACTTCATCGCCCCACCACCAGTGCGCCAAGAGGCGTGTTTGCAGAGTGGTGTAAAAAGGGGCGTGGCCTCGGACCACTTCTCTGCAAAACAGCTCTGTGGCGCATACTGGAGGTACCTAGTGGGCTAGTTGGCCCCCAGGGACCCTCAGGATTGAAGGGGACTTAATCCCCCAATTTACAACGCCCCAGGGGGCGTGTTTGCACACTTTTCATATCAGGCCCCACCCTCCCTGCACCACTGTGCAACGCGCCCCTGGCGCGTTGTAAGTTGGGGCATTAAGTCCCCTTGAATCCTGAGCATCCCTGGGGGCCAACTAGCCTACCAGGTACCTCCAGTAAGCGCCACAGAGCTGCGTTGCAGAGAGGTGTAAAAAGGGGCGTTGCCTCGGACCACCTCTCTGCAACGCAGCTCTATGGTGCATATTGGAGGTACCTGGTGGGCTAGTTGGCCCCCAGGGACCCGCAGTATTCAAGGGGACTTAATTCCCCAACTAACAACGCGCCAGGGGGCGCGTTTGCAGAGTGGTGGAGAAAGGGGGCGTGGCCTCCGGAGAGATGCCGGCTTTTTCTTTTTTTGTATAAGGGGGGCTGTGTGGCCCCCCTTTTTCTTAACTTTTTTGGGGCCCTGGGGACCCCATCCCCCAGGGCCTGACCCCTTTTTCTAAAAAAAAAAAATTTAATCGGGGAAGGGGGCCGCGTGGCCCCCCTCCCGAGGCCATTTTCGGCCCTGGGGACCCCATCCCCCGGGGCATGGCCAGAATTGTTTTTTTTAATTTATTTATATTTGGAGGGGGGCCGCGTAGCCCCCCTCCTAAGGCCACTTCTGGCCCCGGGGACCCCATCCTCCGGGGCCTAGCCTCTCCATTGGGGACCGTGGGGGGAGACACAATTCCCCCACGATCCCGCGGGCTCCCCGCCTGCTGCGGGAGCCGGCATTGCTTTTGAGCAAGGGGAACTGCTAACATGCAGCTCCCCTTGCTCAAAAGCAATTCTGCTTTGCTTCATTGAAGCGAGAGCAGGTTTCTCGCTTAAAAATGATCAAGCCCCGGGGAGGTGGCGGTCCCCGGGGCTGCGGGGGCCCCCGCGGGCCCCCGCTAAATAAATAAATTGCCCCCGGGACTTGGCCCACCCGGGGGCTTTGAAAACGAAGCGCGGGAGACCGCGCTTCGTTTTTTAAAATTTTCGGATGGATTTGCGCACCCGGCGCAACCCCACCCGAATTTTTTTTTAAGAAAATGCTTTTTTTGGGCCTGGGGGTCCCCTGAGCAGGCCTGGGAGGTCAGGGTGTTTTTACTCTGCCCCCTATTCTTGTTTTTTTATCTTTCCTTTACCTTTTTATTTCTCCCTCCGTCCGAGGCACAAGATGGCTGCCAACACTTCCTGGTTTGAAGTGTTGGCAGCCAATCAGAGGCAAGCTCGTGCTTGTGTGGTTAGGCTCCGCCCAGATATCGAAAGTTTTCTTTTCTTTAATTTCTCAGCAACTACTGAACGGATTTACCCCATTTAACAAAAAGGGCTCTTTCCGAACCAAGGGCTACCTTTTTGCCAAATCTGATGTAATTCCTTTCAGCAGTTCGGGCTGTAGCTTTGTCTAAAGTTTCCTATGGAAATTAACATGGGGAAAACACGTTTTGGGACCCCCCTTTTTCTCGGCCCCCGCTTGATGAATCACCCCGAAACTTTTAAGACAGGAGCTGACCGGAGCGGGCCACTAGTTTTGAAAATTTCACGAAGATTCATCAAACGACTCCAAAGTTATTGGGAAAACAAAAAACGCTTTTTGAGTAGAAACGAGGTCCTAACTAGAACTACCTACTGGTGACCGCCAGTAGGTAATATATCTATCTTCTGGGTAATAGTAATATTGCCCGGCGCTCCAGTCTCAGTTACCAGCCCCCACCAGTATAGTAATTGTAATGCAATAGTAACTTTACTGAGAGGTTTAATAACAAACAATTATTGTACTGATTCCTTGTGTCTTCCTTTCTCTTTTATTCTTTTCATGAGTCAAATAATACAGCAATGCAGCCAAGAACTACAGCCAAGACGTGTTTCGCGCTCACTAGCGCTTCTTCAGGGCTGTTAAATATAGAAATCATCAATAAGTATTTTTCATACATAGATTCAAACCATATTCTACAAAAATTATGATGCAAACATTTCCTTTCTTAAAGTGAAACCATTCATACACCTATATACAATTGTGTGACCTACAACATGTACATTCTTATGCTTTTACAAGCATATGTAACTCATAAATAGTTTATTTTTATAAAATCAAATTGCATTACATGAATGATCAAAACAATTTCTAAACAAATTCTAAGGCTTCATAATATTTGCTTTATGCACTGATACATTCCGTACCCAGAGGTCTCCATGAAGACCTAATAGTCATCCTCTTTGCTCTCCTCCTATTGCTCTATGACGTTAAGTTACAGAGCTGAGATGAACAGACTTCTTTTTATCCTTTTAAAAATGTTTTAGTACTGTGCTGTTTACCTCTCGCGTTACTCATTGTGGTTCAATGAGCGGAATCCTTCCATTCAAATCCAATCATCTCCAGTCTGTTGTTTCTGCATTAGTATCCCTCACTGCAATAAGTAAAGGACATTTTGACTATGATTGAGTATTTAGAGAGATTACCTAAAAGAATTCTTTCTAAATGTAAGTCCATACTTACAATATCAATCAGATGAAGATTCAAAATTTTTCCAATAAGAATTATGCGTGATTCACCACTGCTCCTTCCAAATGTTCCGCAACTAGATGCTCGGTAGTAGTCTAAAGAAAATATGAAACCTCCCTTATCTGTTATCCGTCATTATATATCCTTTTTATGAGCACCTCTAAGTAAGTGTTATTTTATATGATTCTCACCTGTGTCCAATTCTTTTCAGTAACTTTCTTATGTGCATCTAGCCATGGCCGTATGGAAACAAGATCAATTCCCCTGATAAGGGATAATGTAAATAAAGCAGATAACGTACCCTGTCAATGTGCATGTATTCTAGGCTGTATCGTAATTTACTAACTCAGTACTGTAAAGTTACAATGCCTGGTTCATTTTCAAGAAAAATATGGGCTTGATTCGTAAATTCATTGAATCTCAATGTACTTGCTATTTTCACTAGAGCTTGTTCTTACCAAACACTAGTTATATAGTCTAGAGCGTATCAGATAACACATGTTGGTTGTAGTTCTTGGATGTATTGCTGGATTATTTGACTCATCAAAAGAATGGAAAACACAAGGAATCGGTACAAGAATCTTTAATGTTTGTTGTTGTTAAACTTCTCAGTAAAGTTATTAAAATATATTCACTGAAAAAACCATAGGTTTTAGGGACAGTTATAGTTAGTTGGACATTGCACTCGTACAAAACCCGTGAAATTCCCCGTTATAGTTAGTTCAGGTAACTATAACTCGCGCCCCGCAATGCACTTCTGATGACGTCACATATTACATCACTCATGACATGGTCAGTGACATCACTGATGACATCACTGATGACATCTCAAATGACATCACTGATGACATCATCCAGTGACTGTGTGTTTCTGTAAAGTTTAAATATGTTTAATATATATAGGGAAAGGCGTATTGAAGAATGAGTGGGTGTATAAGTGTCTGAATGGATGATTTAGTAGGTGCGTGACTAACTCTATGTGAGTGATTAAACGTATCTTACTGAATGCATGGGTTAGTGACTAAACTGGGTGAATGTCTGTATCCGTCTGACTGTTGCTGTGTAAGTGGCTGCATGGGTTTGTGAATAGCTACATGAGTGTCTATATGAGTTATTGATTGGTTGTCTGAGTATCTGTATGGGTGCCTGAGTGTTTGTGTGGGTGGGGTGTGTGCGACTCTGTGCATAGATGTGTGAGTGGGTGATTCACTGGGTGGATGGTTTCAAGAGTGCATCTGTGATAGACTGTATGGGTGGGTAAGTGTGTGTAAGAGTGTGTTAGTGAGTGAATGTATGTCCCAGTGGTACATGTGTGAGTAACTACATATGTGAAAGGCAGTATATATGTGTGTAGGAGTATATAAATACTTATAAGCGAGTGTGTGTGATTGTGAGAGTGACTGTATGGATGAGTGTGTGCTTGTATCAGTGATTGTATAAGAGCGTAAGAATGTGCTAGTATTTGTATGAGTAAGTGAGCTGGTGTGTGTATAACTGTATAGATGAGTAAATGGGTGTGTGCTTAATTTTTTGCATGACTGACTAGGTGTGTGAGTACATCTATGGATGAGTGGCGGTGTGTGAGTGTTTATATAGGTGTATGAGTGCATATAATAGTCTTGTACTGAGTGACTATAAGTATGAGTGACTGTACGGGTGAGTGAGTAGATGTGTGTGTGTAGACCTAAGAATCAGTGAGTGTGTATATAGTAATTGGTGTTGGAGTGTCTATGGTTTTGACAATGGCAGTCTGTAATTTACAGTGGGTTTATCAAAAGTTATATTAGGGTGTGAGAAGATACATCAAATTATCACATGGGTGATGTCATCAGTGATGTCATTTGAGATGTCATCAGTGATGTCATCAGTGATGTCATCAGTGATGTCACTGACCATGTCATGAGTGATGTAATATGTGACGTCATCAGAAGTGCATTGTGGGGCGCGAGTTATAGTTACCTGAACTAACTATAACGGGGTAATTTCACGGGTTTTGTACGAGTGCAATGTCCAACTAACTATAACTGTCCCTAAAACCTATGGTTTTTTTCAGTGAATTTGTAAGGTTTTTTAAATGCTAATTCCTAACTATAACATGTCTGAAACCTATGGTTTTTTTCAGTGAATTTCAAAGGTTTTGTAAATGACAATTTTTAAATGTATTAATTGTTATATTTATTTTTTTGATACTGATTTACTACATTTTTTTAAACTATTTATTTTTAGATATTTTATTTTTTAAATTACATTGTAATTACATTATACATTACATTACAAAATATACTTTCTCAGAATGAATTACTTTAGTTTAAATACTTTGCAAATAGGCAATAGACTTTTAAGTACAGTAGTTACAGTTGTTGCAATGGGCAACACAATTTCAAACACAATGCAACATTGAGCTCAATGTGAATTTCAAGTTAAATGCATTTAGTTACTTTATGGATTACTTTTCTAACCACAGGACTGGATCCTAGATTCAGTCCTGGGACATCTCCTGTAAACAGTTGAGTAAAAGCGTTTTGGTTACAGTAGTGATTTTTAAGGAATATTATTGTATTTTAAAAGTTGACACTTAGAAACTTTTTCACATAGAATCACCAATGTTATCCTATGGGAGGAAATTCACTTAGCAGGTAAGTAGTGTTATCGTTACTTTTTCTTACTCAGTGGTGGATCCTGGATCCAGCACTGGTGCATCTCCTGTAAACAGTTGAAAGAAATCGTTTAAGTCATACAGGCAATTTTTAAGGGATATTTGTAGTTTGTGAAAATCGACACTTTGAAACTTTTCTGCTGAAAACCAGACAATGGATCCGCGCACCCTAAGCGCATCCCGCCGATTTAAAAAAAAAAAAATTAAAAAAAAGCTTTTTTCTGCCCAGGGGGTCCTTGTGGGAGTCCCTGAGCACACCTAGGGGGTCAGGGTGTTTCTACCCTGCCCCCTTTGTGTGTTTTGCGCACTTGTTTCTTCTGCCTCGGTTCTACCGAGGGACAAAATGGCTGCCAACACTTCCTGATTTGGAGTGTTGACAGCCAGTTGACAGCCAATTAGCATGCAGCTCGTGATCGGGACGGTGCGCGCAGGGTGCGCTCAGGGTGCGCGGATCCGACACGGCCATAGATATATATGTGATTTTACTTGTGATTTTCTCAGGAACTACTGAACGGATTTACACCATTTAAGCAAAAGGCACGAGTCTGAACCAAGGGCTATCTCTTTGCCAAATTTGGTGTAATTCCGTTCAGCAGTTCGGGCTGTAGCCGCGATGAACGGTTCCTATGGAAAAATGAATGGGGAAAACACGTTTTGGGACCCCCCTTTTTTCTCGGCCCCCGCTTGACGAATCACCCCGAGAATTTCAGGATAGGAGCAGACCGGAGCGCCCCAACAAGTTGGAAAATTTCGCGAAGATTCGTCAACCAGCGTCAACGTTATTTCAAATAGAATGTTGCGGATTTCCTATGGAAAATAGGTCCTAACTATAACTATCTACTGGCGACCGCCAGTAGATAATATACATATATATATATATTCACTGAAAAAAACCATAGGTTTCAGGGACGTTATAGTTACAAATTAGCATTTAAAAAACCTTTGAAATTCACTGAAAAAACCATAGGTTTTAGGGAACAGTTATAGTTATTGGGACATTGCACTCGTACAAAACCCGTGAAATTCCCCCGTTATAGTTAGTCCAGCTAACTATAACTCGCGCCCCGCAATGCACTGCTGATGACGTCACATATTACATCACTCATGACATGGTCAGTGACATCACTGATGACATCACTGATGACATCTCAAATGACATCACTGATGACATCATCCACGTGATAATTTCATGCATCTTCTCACACCCTAATATAACCTTTGATACACCCACTCTAAATTACAGACTGCCATTCGCAAAACCATAGACACTCCAACACCAATAACTACATACCCACTCACTGATTCTTAGGTCTACGCACACATCCACTCACTCACCCGTACAGTCACTCATACTTACGGTCACTCAGTACAGGACTATCATATGCACTCATACTCCTATATAGACACTCAAACACCGCCACTCATCCATAGAGGTACTCACACACCTAGTCAGTCATGCAAATAATTAAACACACTACCATTTACTCACCTATACAGTTATACACACACCAGCTCACTTACTCATACAAATACTAGCACATTCTTACGCTCTTATACAATCACTGATACAAGCACACACTCATCCATACAGCCACTATCACAATCACTCACTCTTGCTTATAGCTATTTATATACTCCAACACACATATATACTGCCTTCACATATGTAGTTACTCACACATGTACCACTGGGACATACATTCACTCACTAACACACTCTTACACACACTTACCCACCCATACAGTCTATCACAGATGCACTCTTTAAACCATCCACCCAGTGAATCACCCACTCACACATCTATGCACAGAGTAGCACACACCCCTCCCACACAAACACTCAGGCACCCATACAGATACTCACACAAGCATTCAATAACTCATATAGACACTCATGTAGCTATTCACAAACACATGCAGCCACTTACACAGCAACAGACAGACGGATACAGACATTCACCCAGTTTAGTCACTAACCCATGCATTCAGTAAGATACGTTAAATCACTCACTTATAGAGTCAGTCACGCACCTACTAAATCATCCATACAGACACTTACACACCCACTCATTCTTCAATACGTCTTTTCCTATATATATTAAAAATATTTAAACTTTACAGAAACACAAAGTCACTGGATGATGTCATCAGTGATGTCATCAGTGATGTCATTTGAGATGTCATCAGTGATGTCGTTCAGTGATGTCACTGACCATGTCATGAGTGATGTAATATGTGACGTCATCAGCAGTGCATTGCGGGGCGCGAGTTATAGTTAGCTGGACTAACTATAACGGGGAATTTCACGGGTTTTGTACGAGTGCAATGTCCAAATAACTATAACTGTTCCTAAAACCTATGGTTTTTTCAGTGAATTTCAAAGGTTTTTTAAATGCTAATTTGTACCTATAACGTCCCTGAAACCTATGGTTTTTTCAGTGAATATATATATATATATATATTCACTGAAAAAACCATAGGTTTTAGGGACAGTTATAGTTACTTGGACATTGCACTCGTACAAAACCCGTGAAATTCCCCCGTTATAGTTAGTTCAGCTAACTATAACTCGCGCCCCGCAATGCACTGCTGATGACGTCACATATTACATCACTCATGACATGGTCAGTGACATCACTGATGACATCACTGATGACATCTCAAATGACATCACTGATGACATCATCCAGTGACTGTGTGTTTCTGTAAAGTTTAAATATTTTTAATATATATAGGAAAAGACGTATTGAAGAATGAGTGGGTGTGTAAGTGTCTGTATGGTTGATTTAGTAGGTGCGTGACTGACTCTATAAGTGAGTGATTTAACGTATCTTACTGAATGCATGGGTTAGTGACTAATCTGGGTGAATGTCTGTATCCATCTGTCTGTTGCTGTGTAAGTGGCTGCATGTGTTTGTGAATAGCTAAATGAGTGTCTATATGAGTTATTGAATGCTTGTCTGAGTATCTGTATGGGTGCCTGAGTGTTTGTGTGGGAGGGGTGTGTGCAACTCTGTGCATAGATGTGTGAGTGGGTGATTCACTGGGTGGATGGTTTCAAGAGTGCATCTGTGATAGACTGTATGGGTGGGTAAGTGTGTGTAAGAGTGTGTTAGTGAGTGAATGTATGTCCCAGTGGTACATGTGTGAATAACTACATATGTGAAAGGCAGTATATATGTGTGTTGGAGTATATAAATAGCTATAAGCAAGAGTGAGTGATTGTGATAGTGGCTGTATGGATGAGTGTGTGCTTGTATCAGTGATTGTATAAGAGCGTAACAATGTGCTACTATTTGTATGAGTAAGTGAGCTGGTGTGTGTATAACTGTATAGGTGAGTAAATGGCAGTGTGTTTAATTATTTGCATGACTGACTAGGTGTCTGAGTATCTCTATGGATGAGTGGCGTTGTTTGAGTGTCTATATAGGAGTAAGAGTGCATATGATAGTCCTGTACTGAGTGACCGTAAGTATGAGTGACTGTACGGGTGAGTGAGTGGATGTGTGTGTGTAGACCTAAGAATCAGTGAGTGGGTATGTAGTTATTGGTGTTGGTGTGTCTATGGTTTTGCGAATGGCAGTCTGTAATTTAGAGTGGGTGTATCAAAGATTATATTAGGGTGTGAGGAGGTGCATCAGATTATCACGTGGATGATGTCATCAGTGATGTCATTTGAGATGTCATCAGTGATGTCATCAGTGATGTCACTGACCATGTCATGAGTGATGTAATATGTGACTTCATCAGCAGTGCATTGCGGGGCGCGAGTTATAGTTAGCTGAACTAACTATAACGGGGAATTTCACGGGTTTTGTACGAGTGCAATGTCCAAGTAACTATAACTGTCCCTAAAACCTATGGTTTTTTCAGTGAATTTCAAAGGTTTTTTAAATGCTAATTTGTAACTATAACGTGTCTGAAACCTATGGTTTTTTCAGTGAATTTCAAAGGTTTTTTAAATGCTAATTTCTAACTATAACGTGCCTGATACCTACGGTTTTTTCAGTGAATTTCAAAGGTTTTGTAAATGACAATTTTTAAATGTATTAATTGTTATATTAATTTTTTTCATACTGATTTACTACATTTTTAGAAACAATTTTTTTTACATATTTTATTTTTTAAATTACATTGTAATTACATTATACATTACATTACAAAAAATACTTTCTCAGAATGAATTACTTTAGTTTAAATACTTTGCACATAGGCAATAGACTTTTAAGTACAGTAGTTACAGTTGTTGCAATGGGCAACACATTTTCAAACACAATGCAACATTCAGCTCAATGTGAATTTCTAGTTAAATGCAATTAGTTACTTTATGGATTACTTTTCTAACCACAGGACTGGATCCTAGATTCAGTCCTGGTACATCTCCTGTAAACAGTTGAGTAAAAGCGTTTTGGTTACAGTCGTGATTTTTAAGGAATATTATTGTATTTTAAAAGTTGACACTTGGAAACTTTTTCTCATAGAATCACCAATGTTATCCTATGGAAGGAAATTCACTTAGCAGGTAAAAACTGTTATCGTTACTTTTTCTTACTCAGTGTTGGATCCTGGATCCAGCACTGGTGCATCTCCTGTAAACAGTTGAAAGAATGCGTTTAAGTCATACAGGTGATTTTTAAGGAATATTTGTAGTTTGTAAAAATCAACACTTTGAAACTTTTGCTGAAAACCAGACAATGGATTCCTATGGAAGAAAATATAAGTTACTGGTAAGTACGGTTAAAATTACTTTTCAGGGTCAGTGCTGGGCTAAAAGATGCAGCACTGGGTTCTCTCCTGATAACAGGTGAGTAAATTGGTATTCGTACTTTGGTTGATTTTAGAGGAATATTATAAAGTTCAAAAACTCCACACACAGAAGAATTTCCAAGTGAAACCAGTCAATGTTAGCCTATGAAGGTAATTCAAGTTACCGGTAAGTATGGTTAAAATTACTTTTCAGGACCAGTACTGGGCTGAAAGATGCAGCACTGAGGTCTCTCCTGATAACAGGTGAGTAAATCAGAATTCGTATTTCGGCTGATTTTAGAGGAATATTTGTATGTTTCAAAAATCAACACTTAGAAACTTTTTCAGCAAAAAGCAGGCAATGATATCCTATGGAAGGAAATTCAAGTTACTGGTAAGTACGGTTAAAATTACTTTTGAGGATCAGTACTGGGCTGAAAGATGCAGCACTGAGGTCTCTCCTGATAACAGGTGAGTAAATCGGAATTCGTATTTCGGCTGATTTTAGAGGAATATTTTAAAGTTCCAAAACTCCACACTTAGAAGAATTTCCAAGTGAAACCAGTCAATGTTAGCCTATGGAAGGAAATTCAAGTTACTGGTAAGTACGGTTAAAATTACTTTTCAGGACCAGTACTGGGCTGAAAGATACAGCACTGAGGTCTCTCCTTATAACAGGTGAGTAAATCGGAATTCGTATTTCGGCTGATTTTAGAGGAATATTTGTATGTTTCAAAAATCAACACTTAGAAGAATTTCCAAGTGAAACCAGTCAATGTTAGCCTATGAAGGAAATTCAAGTTACTGGTAAGTACGGTTAAAATTACTTTTCAGGATTAGTACTGGGCTGAAAGATGCAGCACTGAGGTCTCTCCTGATAACAGGTGAGTAAATCGGAATTCGTATTTCGGCTGATTTTAGAGGAATATTTTAAAGTTCCAAAACTCCACACTTAGAAGAATTTCCAAGTGAAACCAGTCAATGTTAGCCTATGGAAGGAAATTCAAGTTACTGGTAAGTACGGTTAAAATTACTTTTCAGGACCAGTACTGGGCTGAAAGATACAGCACTGAGGTCTCTCCTTATAACAGGTGAGTAAATCGGAATTCGTATTGCGGCTGATTTTAGAGGAATATTTGTATGTTTCAAAAATCAACACTTAGAAACTTTTTCAGCAAAAAGCAGGCAATGATATCCTATGGAAGGAAATTCAAGTTACTGGTAAGTACGGTTAAAATTACTTTTGAGGATCAGTACTGGGCTGAAAGATGCAGCACTGAGGTCTCTCCTGATAACAGGTGAGTAAATCGGAATTCGTATTTCGGCTGATTTTAGAGGAATATTTTAAAGTTCCAAAACTCCACACTTAGAAGAATTTCAAGTGAAACCAGTCAATGTTAGCCTATGGAAGGAAATTCAAGTTACCGGTAAGTACGGTTAAAATTACTTTTCAGGACCAGTACTGGGCTGAAAGATACAGCACTGAGGTCTCTCCTGATAACAGGTGAGTAAATCGTAATTCTTTTTTCGGATGATTTTAGAAGAATATTTGCACAATGGTGAAGGGCGGGGGCGGGGCCTGAGGTGACATCTGTGCAAACGCGCCCCGTGGCGCGTTTTAAGTTGGGGGATTAAGTCCCCTTGAATCCTGAGGGTCCCTAGGGGCCAACTAGCCCACCAGGAACCTCCAATATGCGCCAGGGGCTGCGTTGCAGAGACGTGTAGAGAGGCCACACCCCTTTTACACCTCTCTGCAACGCAGCTCTGTGGCGCTTTCTGGATGTACCTGTTGGGCTAGTTGGCCCCAGGGACCCTCAGGATTGAAGGGGATTTAATTCCCATCTTAAAACGCGCCACGGGGCCTGTTTGCACACATGTCACCTGAAGCCCCGCCCCTCCCTTCACCACTGTGCAAACGCGCCCGTGGCGCGTTTTAAGTTGGGGGATTAAGTCCCCTTGAATCCTGAGGGTCCCCGGAGTCCAACTAGCCCACCATATACCTCCAAAAAGCGCCACAGAGCTGCGTTGCAGAGAGGTGTAAAAGGGGTGTGGCCTCTCTACACGTCTCTGCAACGCAGCCCCTGGTGCATATTGGAGGTTCCTGGTGGGCTAGTTGGCCCCAGGGACCCCCAGTATTCAATGGGAATTCGTTCCCCCTCTGCAAACGCGCCAGGGGCGCGTTTGCAGAGTGGTGAAGGAAGGGCGGGGCCTGCGGGCCCGATCGTTTTTATTTTTATTTTTTTGTCCCCTGAAGGGGGCTGTGTAGCCCCCTTCCTTTTTCCTGTTTTTGGGCCCTGGGGACCCCATCCCCCAGGGCCTTACCCCTTTTTTAAATTTTATTTTATTTAAAAAAACGGGAAGGGGCCGCGTGGCCCGCTTCCCTGGGCCTGTATTGGCCCCGGGACCCCATCCCCCGGGGCATGGCCTTTTTTATTTTCTTGGGAGGGGGCTGCGTGGCCCCCTC
Organism: Calotriton arnoldi; assembly: GCA_963921515.1. Lineage (NCBI taxonomy): Eukaryota > Metazoa > Chordata > Amphibia > Caudata > Salamandridae > Calotriton > Calotriton arnoldi. The sequence continues at coordinate 272,518 of CAWUFW010016875.1, forward strand.
CTCAGGCCATTTAAGGCCCCGGGGACCCCATCCCCGGGGCCGGCCTTTCCATTTTTTTTTTTTTTCTTTTGGGGAGGGGGCCGTGTGGCCCCCTCCTGGGCCACTACTTGCCCCGGGGACCCCATCCCCGGGGCTGGCCCTCTCCGTTGGGGACTGTGGGGGTCCCCAATCTCCCCACAGTCCCGCCGGCTCCCCACGTCCCTTGGGAGCCGGCATTGCTGTTCCACATGGGGAGCAGCTGACATGCTGCTCCCCATGTGGAAAAGCAGTCGGCTTTGGATATTGGAAGAGAGAGCAGGTTTCCTGCTCTCTCTTCCAATATCCAAAGCAGTTTGCTATGGCAGGACGGGAGCCGCGAGGCTCCCGTCCTGCCATAGCAAACTACAGTGTCCCGGGGTAGGCACCCGGGACACTGCAGGAGCCGGCCCTGGGGGTGGCGGTCCCCAGGGCCATCAAGGGCTCCAGGAGGGGGCCGCGCGGCCCCCCTCCCTACATCAGCACAGCCCCCATTTTAATTTGTTAGTGCCCCGGGAGGTGGCGGTCCCGGGGCGTGTGGGGGCTGGAGCCCCCACACAGGTTGTTTAATTTTTTAAAAAGCCCCGGGAGGTGGTGGTCCCCGGGGCTGCGGGAGGGCTCAGAGCCCTCCCGCACCATTTTCAAAAAAGCCCCGGGGGTGGCGGTCCCCGGGCTTGGGGGCCCTTTGAGGCCCCCACACATAAAATTAAACCCCCACCATGCCCCCGGGACTTGGGCCACCCGGGGCAAAATACAATCGAGCGCGGGAGACCGCGCTTCGATTTTTTTCGGCAGGATTCGCGCACCCTGAGCGCATCCTGCCGATTTTAAAAATTTTTTTTTTTTTTTGCCCAGGGGTCCTTGTGGGACCCCCTGAGCAAACCTAGGGGTCAGGGTGTTTCTACCCTGCTCCCTTTGTGCGCTTTGCGCACTTGTTTCTGTCCTCGGTTCTACCGAGGGACAAAATGGCTGCCAACATTTCCTGAATCGGAATGTTGACAGCCAGCTGACAACCAATTAACATGCAGCTCGTGATCGGGACGGTGCGCGCAGGGTGCGCTCAGGGTGCGCGAATCCTCCGTGCCCATAGATATATATGTACTTTTACTTTTGATTTTCTCAGCAACTACTGAACGGATTTACACCATTTAACAAAAGGGTTCTTTCTGAACCAAGAACTACCTCTTTGCCAAATTTGGTGTAATTCCGTTCAGCAGTTCGGGCTGTAGCCGTGTCTAAAGTTTCCTATGGAAAATTGCATGGGGAAAACACGTTTTGGGACCCCCTTTTTCTCGGCCCCCGCTTGACGAATCCCCCGAGACTTTCAGGGTAGGAGCGGACCGGAGCGCCCACAAAGTTTGAAAATTTTGCGAAGATACGTCAACCGGCAAGAGAGTTATTTCAAATAGAATGTCGTGGATTTCCTATGGATAATAGGTTGTAACTATAACTATCTACTGGCGACCGCCAGTAGATATATATATATATATATATATATATATATATATATATATATATATATATATATATATATTTTAATAACTGTACTGAGAAGTTTAACAACAACAAACAGATTCTTGTACTGATTCCTTGTGTCTTCCATTCTTTTGATGAGTCAAATAATCCATCAAGGCCATCTCTTTCGGCCGAAACGCGTCATGGCGACATGGTGATTGCTGATTAAAATCACTGCAATGAATATGGGTCTACTCTTGCCTTATTTCGAATGGATGTGAAGCGGTGGGCAAGCTTGCAAATATATATATATATATATATATATATATATATATATATATTATCTACTGGCAGTCGCCAGTAGATAGTTATAGTTAGGACCTATTTTCCATAGGAAATCCGCAACATTCTATTTGCAATAACGTTGGCGCCGGTTGACGAATCTTCACGAAAGCTTCCAACTTGTTGGGGCGCTCCGGTCCGCTCCTATCCTGAAAGTCTCGGGGTGATTCGTCAAGCGGGGGCCGAGAAAAAAGGGGGGTCCCAAAATGTGTTTTCCCCATTCATTTTTCCATAGGAACCTTTAGTCGCAGCTACAGCCCGAACTGCTGAACGGAATTACACCAAATTTGGCAAAGAGGTAGCCCTTGGTTCAGTGTCGTGCCTTTGCTTAAATGGTGTAAATCCGTTCAGTAGTTCCTGAGAAAATCAAAAGTAAAGTCACATATATATCTATGGCCGAGTAGGGTCCGCGTACCCTCCCGATCACGAGCTGCATGCTAATTGGCTGTCAAGTGGCTGTCAACACTCCAAATCAGGAAGTGTTGGCAGCCATTTTGTCCCTCGGTAGAACCGAGGGACAGAAACAAGTGCGCAAAGCGCAAAAGGGCAGGGTAGAAACACCCTGACTCTAGGTCTGCTCAGGGGTCCCACAAGGACCCCTGGGCAGAAAAAAGCATTTTTTAAAAATCGGCGGGATGCGCTTAGGGTGCGCGGATACCGCCGAGAAAAGAAAAAGGAACAAGTGCGCAAACGCACAAAGGGGGCAGGGTAGAAACACCCTGACCCCTAGGGTCTGCTCAGGGGTCCCACAAGGACCCCCTGGGCAGAAAAAGCATTTTTAAAAAAATCGGCGGGATTCGCTTAGGGTACGCGGATCCCGCCGAAAAAAAAAAAAACGAAGCGCGGTCTCTTGCGCTTTGTTGTTAATTGGCCCCCGGGTGGGCCAAGTCCCAGGGGCATGCGGGGGGTTATTTATAATGTGTGGGGGCCTCTAAGGCCCCCCAAGCCCCGGGGACCGCCACCCCGGGGCTTTAAAAATAAATGGTGCGGGGCTTCTTTTTAAAAAATGAATAGTACCTGTGTGGGGGAGCTCAAGCCCCCCCACATGCCCTGGGGACCGCCACCTTCCCGGGGCACTAACAAAATAAATGTGGGGGTCCGTTTCGAAGCCCCGGGGACCACCACCTCCCCGGGGCTTCAATGAAGCAAAGCAGAATTGCTTTTCCATAAGGGGAGCTGCATGTCAGCAGCTCCCCTTATGGAAAGCAATGCCGGCTCCCGTAGGACGCGGGGAGCCGGCGAGACTGTGGGGGATTGGGGACCCCACAGTCCCCAACCAGAGCCAGGCCCCGGGGGATGGGGTCCCCGGGGACTTAAGTGGCCTGAGGAGGGGGCCACGCAGCCCCCTCCAAAAATGTAAATAAAAAAAACAGTGGGCATGCCCCGGGGATGGGGTCCCGGGGCCAATAGAGGCCCAGGGAAGGGGGCCACGCGGCTTCCTTCCCGTTTTGTTTAAAAAAAAAAAAAAAAATCATCAGGCCCCGGGGATGGGGTCCCCGGGGCCAAAAGTGGCCAAGGGAAGGGGGGCCACGCAGCCCACCTCCCATACAAAAAAAGAAAAAAGACTGGCATCGTGCCGGAGGCCCCGCCCCCTCTTTGCAGCAGTCTGCAAACGCGCCCCCTGGCGCGTTTGCATATGGGGAACGAATTACCCTTGAATACTGGGGGTCCCTGGGGGCCAACTAGCCCACCAGGAACCTCCAGTATGCGCCAGGGGCTGCGTTGCAGAGAGGTGTACAGAGGCCACTCCCCTTTTACACCTCTCTGCAACGCAGCTCTGTGGCGCTTTTGGAGGTACATGGTGGGCTAGTTGGACTCCAGGGACCCTCAGGATTCAAGGGACTTAATCCCCCAACCTAAAACGCGCCACGGGCGCGTTTGCACAGTGGTGAAGGGAGGGGCGGGGCTTCAGGTGACATGTGTGCAAACAGGCCCCGTGCCGCGTTTTAAGATGGGGAATTAAATCCTCTTCAATTCTGAGGGTCCTGAGGCCAACTAGCCCACCAGGTACCTCCAGTAAGCGCCACGGAGCTGCGTTGCAGAGTGTTGTAAAAAGAGGCGTGGCCTCTGTACACCTCTCTGCAACGCAGCCCCCTGGCGCATACTGGAGGTTCCTGGTGGGCTAGTTGGCCCCTAGGGACCCTCGGGATTGAGGAGGAATTAATTCTCCAACTTAAAACGCGCCACAGGGCGTGTTTGCAAACATTTCACCTCAGGCCCCACCCCCTTCCTTCACCATTGTGCAAATATTCCTCTAAAATCAGCTGAACTACGAATTCCAATTTACTCACCTGTTATCAGGAGAGACCTCAGTGCTGCATCTTTGAGCCCAGTACAGATCCTGAAAAGTAATTCTAACCGTACTTACCAGTAACTTGAATTTCCTTCCATATGCTAACATTGACTGGTTTCACTTGGAAATTCTTCTAAGTGTGGAGTTTTGGAACTTTATAATATTCCTCTAAAATCAGCCGAACTACGAATTCCGATTTACTCACCTGTTATCAGGAGAGAACCCAGTGCTGCATCTTTTAGCCCAGCACTGACCCTGAAAAGTAATTCTAACCGTACTTACCAGTAACTTGTATTTCCTTCCATAGGAATCCATTGTCTGGTTTTCAGCAGAAAGTTTCAAAGTGTCGATTTTCACAAACTACAAATATTCCTTAAAAATCGCCTGTATGACTTAAACGCATTCTTTCAACTGTTTACAGGAGATGCACCAGTGCTGGATCCAGGATCCACCACTGAGTAAGAAAAAGTAACGATAACACTACTTACCTGCTAAGTGAATTTCCTCCCATAGGATAACATTGGTGATTCTATGTGAAGAAGTTTCTAAGTGTCAACTTTTAAAATACAATAATATTCCTTAAAAATCACTACTGTAACCAAAACGCTTTTACTCAACTGTTTACAGGAGATGTCCCAGGACTGAATCTAGGATCCAGTCCTGTGGTTAGAAAAGTAATCCATAAATTAACTAATTGCATTTAACTAGAAATTCACATTGAGCTCAATGTTGCATTGTGTTTGAAATTGTGTTGCCCATTGCAACAACTGTAACTACTGTACTTAAAAGTCTATTGCCTATTTGCAAAGTATTTAAACTAAAGTAATTCATTCTGAGAAAGTATATTTTGTAATGTAATGTATAATGTAATTACAATGTAATTTAAAAAATAAAATATGTAAAAATAAATAGTTTAAAAAATGTAGTAAATCAGTATCAAAAAATAAATATAACAATTAAAACATTTTAAAATTGTCATTTACAAAACCTTTGAAATTCACTGAAAAAAACCATAGGTTTCAGACATGTTATAGTTAGGAAGTAGCATTTATAAAACCTTTGAAATTCACTGAAAAAACCATAGGTTTCAGGCACGTTATAGTTAGAAATTAGCATTTAAAAAACCTTACAAATTCACTGAAAAAACCATAGGTGTTAGGGACAGTTATAGTTAGTTGGACATTGCACTCGTACAAAACCCGTGAAATTCCCCGTTATAGTTAGTTCAGCTAACTATAACTCGCGCCCCGCAATGCACTGCTGATGACGTCACATATTACATCACTCATGACATGGTCAGTGACATCACTGATGACATCTCAAATGACATCACTGATGACATCACTGATGACATCATCCACGTGATAATTTCATGCACCTCCTCACACCTTAATATAACCTTTGATACACCCACTCTAAATTACAGACTGCCATTCGCAAAACCATAGACACTCCAACACCAATAACTACATACCCACTCACTGATTCTTAGGTCTACACACACATCCACTCACTCACCCGTTCAGTCACTCATACTTAAGGTCACTCAGTACAGGACTATCATATGCACTCATACTCCTATATAAACACTCACACACCGCCACTCATCCATAGAGGTACTCACACACCTAGTCAGTCATGCAAATAATTAAACACACTGCCATTTACTCACCTATGCAGTTATACACACACCAGTTCACTTACTCATACAAATACTAGCACATTCTTACGCTCTTATACAATAACTGATACAAGCACACACTCATCCATACACTCTCACAATCACACACTCTCGCTTATAGCTATTTATATAATCCAACACACATGTATACTGCCTTTCACATATGTATTTACTCACACATGTACCACTGGGACATACATTCACTCACTAACACACTCTTACACACACTTACCCACCCATACAGTCTATCACAGATGCACTCTTGAAACCATCCACCCAGTGAATCACCCACTCGCACATCTATGCACAGTCGCACACACCCCACCCACACAAGCACTCAGGCACCCATACAGATACTCAGACAACCAATCAATAACTCATATAGACACTCATGTAGCTATTCACAAACCCATGCAGCCGCTTACACAGCAACAGACAGATGGATACAGACATTCACCCAGTTTAGTCATTAACCCATGCATTCAGTAAGATACGTTTAATCACTCACTTATAGTTAGTCACGCACCTACTAAATCATCCATACAGACACTTATACACCCACTCATTCTTCAATACGCCTTTCCCTATATATATTAAAAATATTTAAACTTTACAGAAACACACAGTCACTGGATGATGTCATCAGTGATGTCATCAGTGATGTCATTTGAGATGTCATCAGTGATGTCGTCAGTGATGTAACTGACCATGTCATGAGTGATGTAATATGTGACGTCCTCAGCAGTGCATTGCGGGGCGCGAGTTATAGTTAGCTGAACTAACTATAACGGGGGAATTTCACGGGTTTTGTACGAGTGCAATGTCCAACTAACTATAACTGTCCCTAAAACCTATGGTTTTTTCAGTGAATTTGTAAGGTTTTTAAATGCTAATTTCTAACTATAACGTGCCTGAAACCTATGATTTTTAAGTGAATTTCAAAGGTTTTTAAATGCTAGTTTCTAACTATGCCTACAGAGGTAGGACATGTGAAGAAAGAAGAAAAACGCACAGAAAGAAGCAAAAGATGTGCAGAAAGAACCAACAGAGGAGCAGCAAAGAGGCCTTGTTGCAAAATCACTGATGACCCATCACCTGATGATCATGTATCTCAAATGACATCACTGATGACATCACTGATGACATCATCCAGTGACTGTGTGTTTCTGTAAAGATTTAAATATGTTTAATATATATAGGGAAAGGCGTATTGAAGAATGAGTGGGTGTATAAGTGTCTGAATGGATGATTTAGTACGTGAGTGACTGACTCTACAAGTGAGTGATTAAGCGTATCTTACTGAATGCATGGGTTAGTGACTAAACTGTGTGAATGTCTGTATCCGTCTGTTTGTTGGTGTGTAAGTGGATGCATGGATTTGCGAATAGCTACATGAGTGTCTATATGGGTTATTGATTGGTTCTCTGAGTATCTGTATGGCTGCCTGAGTGTTTGTGTGGGTGGGGTGTGTGTGACTCTATACATAGATGTGTGAGTGGGTGATTCACTGGGTGCATGATTTCAAGAGTGCATCTGTGATGGACTGCTTGGGTGGGTGAGTGTGTGTATGGGTGTGTTAGTGAGTGAATGTATATCTCAGTGGTACATGTGCGAGTAACTACATATGTAAAGGCAGTATATATGTGTGTTAGAGTATTTAAATGGCTATAAGTGAGAGTGTGTTATTGTGAGAGTGGCTGTATGGATGCGTGTGTGCTTGTATCAGTTATTGTATAAGAGCGTAAGAATGTGCTAGTATTTGTATGAGTAAGTGAGCTGGTGTGTGTATAACTGTATAGGTGAGTAAATGGGTGTGTGATTAATTTTTGCATGACTGACTAGGTGTGTGAGTACCTCTATGGATGAGTGGCGGTGTGTGAGTGTTTATATAGGTGTATGAGTGCATATGATAGTCCTGTACTGAGTGACTGTAAGTATGAGTGACTGTACAGGTGAGTGAGTGGATGTGTGTGTAGACCTAAGAATCAGTGAGTGGGTATGTAGTTTTGGTGTTGGAGTGTCTATGGTTTTGAGAATGGCAGTCTGTAATTTAGAGTGGGTGTATCAAAAGTTATATTAGGGTGTGAGAAGATGCATGAAATTATCACATGGATGATGTCATCAGTGATGTCATTTGAGATGTCATCAGTGATGTCATCAGTGATGTCACTGACCATGTCATGAGTGATGTAATATGTGGCGTCATCAGCAGTGCATTGCGGGGCGCGAGTTATAGTTAGCTGAACTAACTATAACAGGGAATTTCACGGGTTTTGTACGAGTGCAATGTCCAACTAACTATAACTGTCCCTAAAACCTATGGTTTTTCAGTGAATTTCAAAGGTTTTTAAATGCTAATTTCTAACTATAACGTGTCTGAAACCTATGGTTTTTCAGTGAATTTCAAAGGTTTTTAAATGCTAATTTCTAACTATAACGTGCCTGAAACCTATGGTTTTTCAGTGAATTTCAAAGGTTTTTAAATGCTAATTTCTAACTATAACGTGCCTGAAACCTATGATTTTTAAGTGAATTTCAAAGGTTTTTAAATGCTAGTTTCTAACTATGCCAACAGAGGTAGGACATGTGAAGAAAGAAGAAAAACGCACAGAAAGAAGCAAAAGATGTGCAGAAAGAACCAACAGAGGAGCAGAAAGAGGCCTTGTTGCAAAATCATCCTGTGCCCACAACTTTTCAGACGGGTACTGGTGGTAACTGACTCTGACTAACCAGAGCCAGTGCGCGTTTGCACAGTGGTGAAGGGAGGGGGCCTGAGGTGACATGTGTGCAAACGCGCCCCGTGGCGCGTTTTAAGTTGCGGGATTAAGTCCCCTTGAATCCTGAGGGTCCCTGGGGCCCAACTAGCCCCCAGGTACCTACAGTTAGGACCACAGAGCTGAGTTGCAGAGAGGCGTTCCGAGGCCACGCACCTTTTTCACCTCTCTGCAACGCAACTCTGTTGTGCTTACTGAAGGTACCTGGTGGGCTAGTTGGCCCCCAGGATTCAAAGGAATTAACTCCCCAACCAAAACGCACCACAGGGCGTGTTTGCGCACATGTCACCTGAGGCCCCGCCCCTCCCTTCACCACTGTGCAAGCGCGCCCGTGGCGCGTTTTAAGTTGGGGGATTAGGTCACCTTGAATCCTGAGAGTCCCTGGGGCCCAACTAGCCCACCAGGTACTTCCAGTAAGCACCACAGGCCTGCGTTGCAACGCCTGTAACAAATTGTGCAGTTGTGTTTAGGTAGTGAAGAGGGTCGTGCTGGGGGTAGTGTTTTAGGGTTTAGGGTAGTGCAGTGGTGTTTGTGTAGTGTAGGGGGTCATGCTGGGGGTAGATTTAGGGTTTAGGGTAGTGCAGTGGTGTTTGGGTAGTGTAGGGAGTCGTGCTGGGGGAGTGTTTTAGGGTTTAGGGTAGTACAGTGGTGTTTGGGTAGTGTAGGGGGTCGTGCTGGGGTTAGTGTTTTAGGGTTTTAGGGTTTAGGGTAGTGCAGTGGTGTTTGGGTAGTGTAGGGGATACTGCTGGGGGTAGTGTTTTAGGGTTTAGGGTAGTGCAATGGTGTTTGGGTAGTGTAGGGGGTACTGCTGGGGGTAGTGTTTTAGGGTTTAGGGTAGTGCAGTGGTGTTTGGGTAGCGTAGGGGGTACTGCTGGGGGTAGTGTTTTAGGGTTTAGGGTAGTGCAGTGGTGTTTGGGTAGTGTAGGGGTTCGTGCTGGGGTAGTGTTTTAGGGTTTAGGGTAGTGCAGTGGTGTTTGTGTAGTGTAGGAGTCGTGCGGGGTAGTGTTTTAGGGTTTAGGGTAGTGCAGTGGTCTTTGGGTAGTGTAGGGAGTCGTGCGGGGTAGTGTTTTAGGGTTTAGGGTAGTGCAGTGGTGTTTGGGTAGTGTAGGGGTCGTGCTGGGGTAGTGTTTTAGGGTTTAGGGCAGTGCAGTGGTGTTTGGGTAGTGTAGGGGGTCGTGCTGGGGGTAGTGTTTTAGGTTTTAGGGTAGTGCAGTGGTGTTTGGGTAGTGTAGGGGGTCGTGCTGGGGGTAGTGTTTTAGGGTTTAGGGCAGTGCAGTGGTGTTCGGGTAGTGTAGGGGTCGTGCTGGGGTGTGTGTTTTAGGGTTTAGGGCAGTGCAGTGGTGTTCGGGTAGTGTAGGGGGTCGTGCTGGGGGAGTGTTTTAGGGTTTAGGGCAGTGCAGTGGTGTTCGGGCAGTGTAGGGGGTCATGCTGGGGGTAGTGTTTTAGGGTTTAGGGCAGTGCAGTGGTGTTCGGGCAGTGTAGGGGTCGTGCTGGGGGTGGTGTTTCAGGGTTTAGGGCAGTGCAGTGGTGTTCGGGCAGTGTAGGGGGTCGTGCTGGGGGTGGTGTTTCAGGGTTTAGGGCAGTGCAGTGGTGTTCGGGCAGTGTAGGGGTCGTGCAGGGGTGGTGTTTCAGGGTTTAGGGCAGTGCAGTGGTGTTCGGGCAGTGTAGGGGGTCGTGCTGGGGGTGGTGTTTCAGGGTTTAGGGCAGTGCAGTGGTGTTCGGGCAGTGTAGGGGGTCGTGCTGGGGGTGGTGTTTCAGGGTTTAGGGCAGTGCAGTGGTGTTCGGGCAGTGTAGGGGGTCGTGCTGGGGGTGGTGTTTCAGGGTTTAGGGCAGTGCAGTGGTGTTCGGGCAGTGTAGGGGGTCGTGCTGGGGGTGGTGTTTCAGGGTTTAGGGCAGTGCAGTGGTGTTCGGGCAGTGTAGGGGGTCGTGCTGGGGTGGTGTTTCAGGGTTTAGGGCAGTGCAGTGGTGTTCGGGCAGTGTAGGGGTCGTGCTGGGGGTGGTGTTTCAGGGTTTAGGGCAGTGCAGTGGTGTTCGGGCAGTGTAGGGGGTCGTGCTGGGGCTGGTGTTTCAGGGTTTAGGGCAGTGCAGTGGTGTTCGGGCAGTGTAGGGGTCGTGCTGGGGCTGGTGTTTCAGGGTTTAGGGCAGTGCAGTGGTGTTCGGGCAGTGTAGGGGGTCGTGCTGGGGCTGGTGTTTCAGGGTTTAGGGCAGTGCAGTGGTGTTCGGGCAGTGTAGGGGGTCGTGCTGGGGCTGGTGTTTCAGGGTTTAGGGCAGTGCAGTGGTGTTCGGGCAGTGTAGGGGGTCGTGCTGGGGCTGGTGTTTCAGGGTTTAGGGCAGTGCAGTGGTGTTCGGGCAGTGTAGGGGGTCGTGCTGGGGCTGGTGTTTCAGGGTTTAGGGCAGTGCAGTGGTGTTCGGGCAGTGTAGGGGTCGTGCTGGGGCTGGTGTTTCAGGGTTTAGGGCAGTGCAGTGGTGTTCGGGCAGTGTAGGGGGTCGTGCTGGGGGTGGTGTTTCAGGGTTTAGGGCAGTGCAGTGGTGTTCGGGCAGTGTAGGGGTCGTGCTGGGGGTGGTGTTTCAGGGTTTAGGGCAGTGCAGTGGTGTTCGGGCAGTGTAGGGGGTCGTGCTGGGGTGGTGTTTCAGGGTTTAGGGCAGTGCAGTGGTGTTCGGGCAGTGTAGGGGGTCGTGCTGGGGTGGTGTTTCAGGGTTTAGGGCAGTGCAGTGGTGTTCGGGCAGTGTAGGGGTCGTGCTGGGGTGGTGTTTCAGGGTTTAGGGCAGTGCAGTGGTGTTCGGGCAGTGTAGGGGGTCGTGCTGGGGGTGGTGTTTCAGGGTTTAGGGCAGTGCAGTGGTGTTCGGGCAGTGTAGGGGTCGTGCTGGGGGTGGTGTTTCAGGGTTTAGGGCAGTGCAGTGGTGTTCGGGCAGTGTAGGGGGTCGTGCTGGGGCTGGTGTTTCAGGGTTTAGGGCAGTGCAGTGGTGTTCGGGCAGTGTAGGGGGTCGTGCTGGGGCTGGTGTTTCAGGGTTTAGGGCAGTGCAGTGGTGTTCGGGCAGTGTAGGGGGTCGTGCTGGGGCTGGTGTTTCAGGGTTTAGGGCAGTGCAGTGGTGTTCGGGCAGTGTAGGGGGTCGTGCTGGGGCTGGTGTTTCAGGGTTTAGGGCAGTGCAGTGGTGTTCGGGCAGTGTAGGGGGTCGTGCTGGGGCTGGTGTTTCAGGGTTTAGGGCAGTGCAGTGGTGTTCGGGCAGTGTAGGGGGTCGTGCTGGGGTGGTGTTTCAGGGTTTAGGGCAGTGCAGTGGTGTTCGGGCAGTGTAGGGGGTCGTGCTGGGGGTGGTGTTTCAGGGTTTAGGGCAGTGCAGTGGTGTTCGGGCAGTGTAGGGGTCGTGCTGGGGGTGGTGTTTCAGGGTTTAGGGCAGTGCAGTGGTGTTCGGGCAGTGTAGGGGTCGTGCTGGGGTGGTGTTTCAGGGTTTAGGGCAGTGCAGTGGTGTTCGGGCAGTGTAGGGGGTCTTGCTGGGGTGGTGTTTCAGGGTTTAGGGCAGTGCAGTGGTGTTCGGGCAGTGTAGGGGGTCGTGCTGGGGGTGGTGTTTCAGGGTTTAGGGCAGTGCAGTGGTGTTCGGGCAGTGTAGGGGGTCGTGCTGGGGGTGGTGTTTCAGGGTTTAGGGCAGTGCAGTGGTGTTCGGGCAGTGTAGGGGGTCGTGCTGGGGCTGGTGTTTCAGGGTTTAGGGCAGTGCAGTGGTGTTCGGGCAGTGTAGGGGGTCGTGCTGGGGCTGGTGTTTCAGGGTTTAGGGCAGTGCAGTGGTGTTCGGGCAGTGTAGGGGGTCGTGCTGGGGGTGGTGTTTCAGGGTTTAGGGCAGTGCAGTGGTGTTCGGGCAGTGTAGGGGGTCGTGCTGGGGCTGGTGTTTCAGGGTTTAGGGCAGTGCAGTGGTGTTCGGGCAGTGTAGGGGGTCGTGCTGGGGGTGGTGTTTCAGGGTTTAGGGCAGTGCAGTGGTGTTCGGGCAGTGTAGGGGGTCGTGCTGGGGTGGTGTTTCAGGGTTTAGGGCAGTGCAGTGGTGTTCGGGCAGTGTAGGGGGTCGTGCTGGGGGTGGTGTTTCAGGGTTTAGGGCAGTGCAGTGGTGTTCAGGGCAGTGTAGGGGTCTTGCTGGGGGTGGTGTTTCAGGGTTTAGGGCAGTGCAGTGGTGTTCGGGCAGTGTAGGGGGTCGTGCTGGGGTGGTGTTTCAGGGTTTAGGGCAGTGCAGTGGTGTTCGGGCAGTGTAGGGGGTCGTGCTGGGGGTGGTGTTTCAGGGTTTAGGGCAGTGCAGTGGTGTTCGGGCAGTGTAGGGGTCGTGCTGGGGCTGGTGTTTCAGGGTTTAGGGCAGTGCAGTGGTGTTCGGGCAGTGTAGGGGGTCGTGCTGGGGCTGGTGTTTCAGGGTTTAGGGCAGTGCAGTGGTGTTCGGGCAGTGTAGGGGGTCGTGCTGGGGGTGGTGTTTCAGGGTTTAGGGCAGTGCAGTGGTGTTCGGGCAGTGTAGGGGTCGTGCTGGGGCTGGTGTTTCAGGGTTTAGGGCAGTGCAGTGGTGTTCGGGCAGTGTAGGGGGTCGTGCTGGGGCTGGTGTTTCAGGGTTTAGGGCAGTGCAGTGGTGTTCGGGCAGTGTAGGGGTCGTGCTGGGGGTGGTGTTTCAGGGTTTAGGGCAGTGCAGTGGTGTTCGGGCAGTGTAGGGGGTCGTGCTGGGGGTGGTGTTTCAGGGTTTAGGGCAGTGCAGTGGTGTTCGGGCAGTGTAGGGGTCGTGCTGGGGGTGGTGTTTCAGGGTTTAGGGCAGTGCAGTGGTGTTCGGGCAGTGTAGGGGGTCGTGCTGGGGCTGGTGTTTCAGGGTTTAGGGCAGTGCAGTGGTGTTCGGGCAGTGTAGGGGGTCGTGCTGGGGGTGGTGTTTCAGGGTTTAGGGCAGTGCAGTGGTGTTCGGGCAGTGTAGGGGGTCGTGCTGGGGCTGGTGTTTCAGGGTTTAGGGCAGTGCAGTGGTGTTCGGGCAGTGTAGGGGGTCGTGCTGGGGGTGGTGTTTCAGGGTTTAGGGCAGTGCAGTGGTGTTCGGGCAGTGTAGGGGTCGTGCTGGGGGTGGTGTTTCAGGGTTTAGGGCAGTGCAGTGGTGTTCGGGCAGTGTAGGGGTCGTGCTGGGGCTGGTGTTTCAGGGTTTAGGGCAGTGCAGTGGTGTTCGGGCAGTGTAGAGGGTCGTGCTGGGGGTGGTGTTTCAGGGTTTAGGGCAGTGCAGTGGTGTTCGGGCAGTGTAGGGGTCGTGCTAGGGGTGGTGTTTCAGGGTTTAGGAGCAGTGCAGTGGTGTTCGGGCAGTGTAGGAGGTCATGCTGGGAGGTGGTGTTTCAGGGTTTAGGGCGGTGCAGTGGTGTTCGGGCAGTGTAGGGAGGTCATGCTGGGGGTGGTGTTTCAGGAGTTTAGGGCAGTGCAGTGGTGTTCGGGCAGTGTAGGGGGTCGTGCTGGGGGTGGTGTTTCAGGGTTTAGGGCAGTGCAGTGGTGTTCGAGGCAGTGTAGGGGGTCGTGCAGGGGTGGTGTTTCAGGGTTTAGGGCAGTGCAGTGGTGTTCGGGCAGTGTAGGGGTCGTGCTGGGAGGTGGTGTTTCAGGGTTTAGGGCAGTGCAGTGGTGTTCGGGCAGTGTAGGGGGGTCGTGCTGGGGGTGGTGTTTTAGGGTTTAGGGCAGGTGCAGTGGTGTTTGGGTAGTGTAGGGGGTCAGTGCTGGGGGTGGTGTTTCAGGGTTTAGGAGTCAGTGCAGTGGTGTTCGGGCAGTGTAGGGGTCGTGCTGGGGTGGTGTTTCAGGAGTTTAGGGTAGTGCAGGCTGGTGTTTGTGTAGTGTAGGGGGTCGTGCATGGGGGTGGTGTTTTAGGGTTTAGGAGTGAGTGCAGTGGTGCTTGTGTAGTGTAGGGGGTCGTGCTGAGGGTAGTGTTTTAGGGTTTAGGGTAGTGCAGTGGTGTGTGTAGTGTAGTGTAGGGTGTCAGTGTTTTAGGTGAGTGCGAGTGGTGTTTGGGTAGTGTAGAGGGTCGTGCGTGGTGTGTAGTGTTTAGGGATTTAGGAGTTAGTGCAGTGGTGTTTGGGTAGTGTAGGGGGTCGTGCTGGGGTAGTGTTTTAGGGTTTAGGATAGTGCAGTGGTGCTTGTGGTAGTGTAGGGGTCGTGCTGGGGTAGTGTTTTAGGGTTTAAGGTAGTGCAGTGGTGTTTTTGTAGTGTAGGGGTCGTGTTTTAAGATGCAATGCTCCAATACCTGACCAGTCTGCACTACATAAACTACCTAAAAAAACTAAAAATAAAAAGTGTTTTACCTTTTGTCATTGGGCTATATGTGGGCTACATCTGGGTAATATTTGTGCTACATTTGGGCTCTTTTTTCACTGGTGGCCATCTTGGAAGACTTCTTTGTTATGAAGTTTCCTAATTTCTTCATTACTGCAGTCTCCTCAGTAGGAAATGCTTTCAGTTTTTACTTTGATTCCATCAAGAAAGGCATTCAGATGTGTCTCACATCTGCCATAAGTCAGAATGTTAGCACTCCTAGTTGCTCATTAGATCACTGGAGTAAAGCTACTGCTCACCAGGGAGTTAACTGGTAGTCTGCTGCTGGTATTGAAAGTGATTGTTTCAGTCTGCATGTCAGAATTTTCTAATGAAATAGAAGAGGATTTGAGATCTCACTTAAAACATGCCTAATTTTCTCTTTCTGCAGCACTAACCATAATTTCTATTTTCAAAAGAACCCCTCATTTTGTTCCTTTTAAATTAAATGTTTTAAGTGTTACGGTTTATTCCAATCAAGATGGCTCAGGTGTGCCATAGCTTTTGTCATAAGTAAGGCTGTTAGCGCTCTAGTTGTTCTTTAGAACACTCTGGGAAGCTACAGTAGAACACAAAGGCATCAACTGGCAGGCTGCTCCTGTTGAAATATAACAGGAAGATATTTGAGATCACACTTGAAACATGTCCTAATTTTCTTTCTACAGCACTAACCATAATTTCTATGACAAAATGAACCCCATCATTTTGTTCCTTTTAAATTAAATTGTTTTAAGTGTTACCAGTTTATTTCCAATCAAGATGGCTTCAGGTGTGCCATACTTTTGTCATAAGTAAGGCTGTTAGCACTCTAGTTGTTCTTTAGAACACTCTGGGAAGCTGCAGTAGAACACAAAGGAATCAACTGACAGTCTCTGCCCTTGTTGGATGTACATGTTTTACTGAGAATGTCAGACTTCATTCTCACATGAGTGAGGAAAGATAATGTGAATTTACAGAAAATATGCTCTCATTTTGAGCTTCTGGAGCACCTTCCAAACCTCCATGGGACAAGCATGAGAAAATAGTGTTTCTCTCAAACATGATTCATGATATCCCAGCAGAAGGTTTTCACATGGTAAAATCACCTTAGAATACACCACAATTCCTAAAATTAGTATGGTACCATCAACAAATAAATTCTAATGTAACTAAAGCCTGTTATCACCCTTTATAGTTCTCCTTTTGGTGACCCTCAAAATCTTCTATTCACTACAATGCATTTCAATGAGGTACTATCATTTATATTGGTCCCAAGATGGCTGCCAGCAATTCCAGGATGAAGTGCTGACAGCCAATCAGATCTCACGATGACATGTGTGGTTAGGCTCC